>JAPYYR010002522.1:0-13591 GCA_030523065.1 Aphidius colemani
GATAAAATAGATCTTTATTTCACTTAAAAAAAGAGCCTACTTTGATGAAAATCTGTGAGAGGGTTTTTTTTTCCTGTATTTTGACATACCGCCTTAATTCTAGATTCATATTTTGTTTTTATTTCACTTATTTTGTTTAATTCTATTATTGCTGTGAGCATTGTTATAAATAATAAGTATCAATAATACTAGGGTTACCATATGTGCTAAGTACCAAATCAGGACATTTCGTCTGCCCCCCCCCCTAAAATTAATTAAAACACAAGCATTTATTTATTTAATGCATAATATATTAATTATATTAATATAAAGTTTAGTATATCAATGGTTTTTTTAGTTTTTGGAATTTAAATTCATGCAGTCTCGTAGCAGAACTCTGTTTCAGTAAGCTTTCATTTTCTTGTTTTTTTCAAATATTTACAAAAGTCGATACAGGAAAAATTTTTAAATTATATAGTACAGTTATAAGATGTTTCATATTTGTCACAAGAAATTTGTTTCTTTTACTTGACCACTGTGTATTAATCATAGAAAATACTCGTTCATATAGCAAAAAAATATTCTGCTACTTTTGTAATTAAATCGAGTATTTTTGTTTGAGTACCACCCTGTTGGTAAAGTACTGTATAATAAGTGGAAATAACTTAATATGTCCATGATTACTCGAATCAGTACTAATACTTATCCACGAAATACTTTCGAGATTTTTTTAAATATTTTCAATTGAGTGTGGTGCCAATACACCATTTATTATTGCTTCAGTCTTGGTTCTGGCACAAGACTTGTTTAAGCTGCCATCTAAAGACGTTGTAAAAAAGTAATGAACTAACTTTCTTGACTGACGCGTAGTGCGTAGTGGAGAAATAAAAAAAAATCAAGAAAAAAAAAAAAAAAGTTGACAAATCAGGACCAAATCAGGACTTTTATGTCAAATCAGGACATTTTTTTAAAAAAGGACAATTTCACAATCAATCAGGACATTTGATCCCAAATCAAGACATGTCCTGATAGAATTTTGCATATGGTAACCCTAAATAATACAATACTAAAAATCTTTACTCTTAGGAATTGAGGTTACGTTCCCGAAAATTTTCTAGCGTTTGAAGTTACAAAACTGAAGCTGGCAATCAGATTAGCAGCTGAAATGTCAGCTCGCAAGGACGAAATCGCGAGTGCGCACCGAATAAAAGAATTTTTTCTACTTTGCCAGAATAGCGCCAGAATGGTCAAATGTAAATGAAATGAAAAAAAAAAAATTCTTTTATTTCGTCCCTGCGCGGGCATCTTAACTGCTATTCTAAGCTGCCAACTGCAGCTTCATTGCAAGTGAACTAAAAAACTCTTCTAATGACGGAAGTAATCCCGAAAACGTAAATACAAGTTAACTTTACTCGATTTCGCTTATTTTTTTTTTTCTATCGCTAGCTAAAATAATACAAAACATAGTGGTAACCTTTTCACCCTTCAATTCTTGACGACTTTATCAAATTATGATCTTGTTGAGATAATAACATTTTTTTTTGTATAACAATAACAAGTTTTTTTATAAACAAAAATCAAAATTTCCCGATGAATACATTTTTTTTTAAAAACAACTTCAATTTTAGAAGACTGCGAAGATGTCTTTCAAATCCTGAGCAATCGTGCAACGTTGTAAAACAAAATACAATAAGATTACGACATAAAGCAAAAAAATATTATAATATATGACAAATCCTAATTTCTTACACTTCTTGACATATTTTTTTTTTCTCTCTATTTTTCAATTACGAAAATTAGAAAAAAAAAAACATCCATTTCAGATAACTTCGGTAGGCTCACTTATTTATTATCATGTCAAAAAGCTATTTGCAAATTTTTAATTTTTTTATCAATATTGTGTCCTAAATTACCTACATAAAGTTAACACATACATGATGGCACAATTCAAACGGACTATATCAGGAATTACGTGCGTTTTTTTTTTTTTGTTTTTTTTTCTAAGTTGTGGAAAAGTAGCACAACTTTGAAAATGAAACAAAAAAAAAAAACGCACAAAAATCGCGAATTCCGCACAAAAAACGCACATAATACGCACGTAATTCCTGATATAGTCCGGTTGAATTGTGCCTTCATGTATGTGCTAACTTTATGTAGGTTCCTAAATTATTGCTTCGTATTTTGAAATTTGATATTGTTTGAAAGACCATTTTTAAGAATATTTTTTATTTGTGTTATTTAGAATTTCCATCCATATTGTTTTTTATTTATGCTTTCAGCACTTTTCTGAAATTATTGAAGATCAGTTTGATTTTCATACGTATTGTATGAGAAAAATGACTCTTCGCTCATATGTTGGATTACTACGCCTAGAAGACATACTTCGCTCTCATCCATTCTACTTCAAAGCAGCTAAGTGTGCAATTGAGGTTTATCTGAGACTTTACGATAATCCCCTTCCTGATCCAACAGAAATTCAAGAAATCGATACCGGTAAGTTTGAATATTCAATTAATTTTAATAGGATGCACTTAAATAATTAATACACTGTTAAGAATATCCTTGAATTTAGATTTTTTAATAGTCTTTTCGATTGATTTCTCCGGATTAAGGTCACCTTCAAATTCTTAATCTGTCATTCAATTAAAATAACTTTAAATCTTAATAAAGTCGAAATAGTATGCCTTAGAAAAAAAAAATAATAAAAATAAAAGAATTTATATCTACAATTCAAGGACAAGCTTCCTTGAATTCACGGACAAGTTCCATGTATATAGGATGATTTCCGTTCCACTTGAAAAACATTTTTACTTCGATTCGGGAATTATTTATTTGCGGTAAATACAAAATTTCTTGGGAAAAAAGAAAGAATACTTAAATTTAGGGAATGTTCCTTAGTTTTGAAAAACATACTTTTGCCGTCTTGTCAAAAACCGTTTCAACGTTTGAGAAAACTTTTCAAGTATAGAGTTTAACACACCAGATTATAAGTTTCAGATTTTTTAAATCTGTTTTGTACAACTTTATTTCCTTTTCATTAAAAAATTTAAAAAAATTATTTTTTCGGAAATAATTTTACATTTCACGACGGGAAAAATCCTTTCTTTATAAAATTTGTTTCAATTCATTCGAAATAAATATTTCTCCGGATAAAAAAACTTTTGCTTCATTAGTATTCAACGTTAAAATTACTTAGATTTAGGTTTATTTCTTTTTTTACAAGGTTTTTATTTTTGTTTCCAAGTAATACTTTTTATGGGGCTGTACTAAAATTTTCAATAATCACATATCGTATGCTTGCAGTCAATTTTTCTTTTTAAGCTTTACAAAATTTTTGGTCATAACAGATCTATCGTAACTGAAATATAATAATCATTTTACGAACATCAGGGCTCCGAAACTTTTTCGATTTTCCTGAAACGAAGTAATATTTTTCTTAATCAAGGAAAAAATTTTTGTCAGTGTAACATATCGTTCAAATTGATTGTAAGTCCCAGAATTGTACAAACATTTGAATCTATGAGAAAGATAATATGTGTGATGATGAGTAATTACTACTACCGTGCATTCTCATTCATCAAATATTTTGTCTCCTTCTGTCCTTAATCTCCCCGTCTATGATAAAGTTGAGTAAGAATAACGAGATTTGATAATGAGCACACTGAAAAAATTCGAATGCACGAATCACTTTTAAACTGCAAACTTTGACACAGACAAAAATGCAAACTTTGATCTTTACATTTTGATAGTAAACATCGCAGTTTTGTTTTGTAAGTTTTATGTCACTTTTTTTTTATTTCTAAAATTATATTTTTAAAAATAAAAATGAACCAGCTATTATATCTTTCTTAGCAGTGTAAAACTGTAAAGATTGCATTTTTTTCATTCGTTTAAATATTCTACAATGTTCGTTGACGCTGACTGCGAACATTACAGTTTTTTTTGTGAGTCAACTGTTTCACGGAGAAATGTCTCGATAACATATTTAGTTTGTAATTATTGCATTTTTTCAACATAAAATTTATACTTCAGCCGATAAAACAGAAAGAAGCCTTTTCCATCAAAAAACTAATAATATATATTATTATTTATTAATTAACTTGAACAAAAAAATTAAAAGAATATCATTTTTTTTTTGTCAAAATGTTTCATATTTTTCGAACAATGATTAACAAATCTTGTAGCCAAAAATATCGTGTCACTGAAGTCAATCGAATAACGTTCCCCTTGCATGTTGCGCCCGTGGTTAAGCAAGCTAAGGTACTTCGGATCTTGGGAAATGGTTGATCTTAGGCTCGAATCCCGCGTTTGGTTAAATGAAAAATAGAAAAATTTTTTAGGAAAAAAAAAAACAACATAAAGTTCATAGTTGCCGTGTTTATCTTTTATTTTTCTTTGAGCTTTTTACAAAAAAAAACTGCAATATTTACAACGCTGTCGAGTAAAAATTGTCGGTGTCAACTATATAGCAGAAAGGAACGCGGCGTTACAAAAAAAAAATGCAATTATTACATAAAAACTTTGTAAAAAAAAAATAAAATGCAAAGTTTACATTTCTTTTCTACAGCGGCCAAATTTATTTTTAAAAAATGCAATGATTACATTTTTTCATGTAAATCTTGCATTTTAATTTTTTCAGTGTTTGACGCTCATAATCAAGTCTCAACTGTTGACAAAATTTTATACGTGATGCCGCCGGGCTCAAAATACGTATGCATATATTAGGCTATAAGTTAAAATTATTTAGGAAAAAATAATGTGCTTCGAATTTAGAAATTTATTCTGAATTCACTACTTTTAAAGAAAAGTTTTTCCCAATTAGTCAAGTACCGTAAAAAGGTCGTACTTAAAGAGTCTTTAAATTTACGGTGTCGTATTCAGCCACCATAGTATGGTGGTAAGTTTCAACAGCATAATAATAATAGTAGTCATAAAAATTAGTAATAGTAAAATTTGTTGGAAACATGAAATAAAGTAAACTGTATTTACAAGTTTTATAAATATCTTAAGAGTAAGTATACATGTAATGTTACAGTAGTTGTCATACGCGTGTATAATTTTCATTACATTTCGGGTTTTTATTGTGACCGTTATTATTTTAGGTTTCATTTATATGAGAAAACTTTTGTGTTATTGCATGAGGTGTAATAAAATAAAAATGTCCACTATCACCCGGTAATTGGTAAGCAAAATATAAACTTCGGTTGTCTTGATTTGCTGATTTCGCATTGGTTAAATCAAAGTAATTAGATTGCGAATCAATTTGCGATTGTGAATGACGATATTTATTTGCAATGTCACTAGAAAAAATAATTGGCTTTGATAAAAATCCTTGTGACTCATCGAAAGGCGTTATTCCAGACCCAACGCTGGTTGGTTGTTGAATCACCTGTTGACGATAATAACCTTCATTTTGTTGATGTGTCTTTCGATTTGATGAGTTTTTATTCAATACATTAGAATTTTTATGTAACTTCCGTTGATCGTGATATCTCTGTAACACTAGATCACTTTGTTCTAAATTATAACCAGGCTGATATTCGGCATCTGCATTGATTGATGAAAACGGAAACTTATTACTAATTCTTGTGTTATCTTTCAGCAAATGACTTCGTGGTTGATCTCCGTAATGAACATTAACCTTCGGACTTTTATAAGTTTGTCTATTATCATAATTATCATTAACAAATGAATTAAGTGTTGAAAATCTAGGGTTTTCTGGATGTACAGTAACACTAGTTTTTCCATATATCGGTGTTGTTGATGATAGTCTTTCCTGTTTAATTTTTTTTCCAAAATTTGTAAAGTACTCTTTAGTAACATCATCCAAATAAGTTTCATCTTGCTTCGTATAGTAAGCTGGTTTTGGATCTGACGTTGCTGTATCGATACTTAATGGCTTCGGTGTTGTGGAAGATATAACAATTGACAATTCCCCTCGATAATGATTCTGGTCAGGCTTAATTTTTTGAATGAGTTCTATTTCGGAGTCATCATTCTTTTGTCGATTAACTTTTTCTTGAACTCTTTGCCAGTCGTTTTGCGGATGACTTTCTATTTTTCGTTCACGCTCTGAATAATCAGCTGCTTCGAAACTATATTGATATACTGGATTTGACTTGGCTCTATTATCAGATATTTGTTTTTCTTTTGCTATTGGGGTTGCTAATAAATTTCGAAGATTCAATGGTTCTTGTCTGTTTGCAAAAGGTTGATAGTATAATGGTTGAGTTTCTGATATCACAGCTTGTTCTTGTGCTTTTAAGAATAATTCTGAATCTAATGAAGCTTTGTATTTTGATGATTGATGTGATGATGTTAATTGAAAATTATCGTAAGGTTTCGTCGAAGGAATTTCTTGCGAAAAGTCTTTGATTTTGTAATACGGTAATTGTGTGTTTTTTTTCAATGCTTCGTTATCATTGTTCTTTTCATAAAAATAGTATGATGATATAATTGGAAAAACTTTGGAGTGTTCATCTGATTCTATTATATTTTGAATGGAAAGTGGTGCAGCTTTATTAAATGTTGATGGCGTTGATGTTGGATAATATGTTGTAAATGAATCTGTTTTTGATATTGGTCTTGTATTAGCCCGACAGTTTTTGTTTTCTAATATACTTGGTTCTGAAGCTTGATTTTTTGATGTTGATTTTGTTGGATAAATTTTTAATTTCTCATCGTTGTATGTGATTGTAGTTACTACAGGAGGTACTCTTTTTGGTGTTTTTGCTATTGTTTTAATTTCATTGCTATTAAAGTTGTTTATCGATTTTATAGTGGATTGCTCCTGCATACTTGCTACTGTGCTTGAGTATGTAATTTTGTATGGCTTTGAGCCTAAATTTCTTGGTGGATAGCGCTGAGTTTCTGTTGATTTTGATGATATTGGCCGTTTATTATATTTCGAAGTTTGTTCTTTAGTTGGTTTTGCAGTTAATTTCTTTTCCTCTAATTTTGAAAAAAAATTAGGTGGTGGTGGAAGAATTATACCAGGTACAAGGGGTCCCGGTGGAACAATCGTTGAATTATCTTGATAATACGTAAATGTATATGCTGGTGGATAATAAATTGACTGATCGTCTTCATCATAGTCAGTTTCATTGTTTGATAAAGAAGCCAAATCTGTACCCAGTGGTAGTGATGACAAAAAAGGACCAACCACCCCACCTAGAGCTTGTCCTGATTCGATTTTTTTTTCATCTCGAGTGACCCCAGCTGTTTGTTTATATATTGTGTTATTCGATTCAACCAATGTACTTAACCAATCAGACTTGTTTTTATTGCTTTCTAGTATTTTGATAGGTTCATTATCCGTCCATTGAATGGGAAAGGGTGGTGGAATTTCTGGCATTGATGGAATTTTCACTTGCCTTCTTGGCGCTTCATAATCATCGATTGGAGACCACACTTGGAAATCTCCTGATGGCCGTTTGTCATCAGGATATTTTTCCGAAAAACCACCACCTTTTAATACTAAAAGATGATTTTCCGCTAGCCAAATTTCTTCTTTATCTAAACCTCCGAAATTCTGTACACTGTCTTTGGGAACCTCAGGATTGGACAAATAACTTAGAACACCTATTTTTTTGGGTTTTTCTCTGAAAATCTCATTTTGTAAAAGACTATATTTGCCTTCTTTTACCTGCTGTGCAAGCGTTTTTTTATCGTCATCTTCTGTTTTTTTTGTTTTTTTTTCTTGACCGTTTCCTGACGAAGAGAGAAGCAAATAGTCTTCCCATTGTAATACGTTTTTTTCACGCGAAACTTTTGATCCTAATGTCGATGATAGTTTCATTTTGATGTGGTCACTTCTTGGACTTAAGCTCTGTGTTCTTTGAAAATCGGCTGTTAACCTATTAATTCTAGATTCCTCGTCATCTAATGATGAGTTTCTTGATGGATAATTTGAGAATTGACGTTCATTGCTTCTGGTTAATTTTGTAATTTTTTGTCGGAAAATTTCCTCTATTGCCAAGGTCACTGAACAAACGTATAGTAAGTTGCATGCCACTAAGAATTTGATTTGGATCATCTGGAATGATACAAAAGTTTATCAATTGCTTTAAAGAAACATTGGAATATTTCATTTTCTTCAAGTCCATTAAAATATCAATATCTCTAATTGACTATATAACATCGCAAAGAAAAAACTATTGAGTTATAAAATGAGACAAAACAAAACGTATGGAAAAAAATGAACGAGGTTTGGAGCTCAGTTTTTTTATAATTAACGAGATCTTTTGCGAATGGCTTGTAGAAACATAATATTTCTATGAGTTCGAAAAAGACAAAAAACAAAGGGAAAATATTGTTTCTCACTTCCGCCAAGAAAATCATCGAAACCCCTTAAATATTTAGAAATGTGCTTACGTTACTTAATAAATAATTTAATATTTAAATAAATTTAAAACTCAAGCTAGGCACATTCCAGTCCATCAAGGCTTGTAACAATCGTTCACTCTTGTGGGATCACTCTTGTGATGCTACTCATCTTAAAAAAAACTTAATTCTATTTTTGTTGTCTTTACCCTGAGAAAAATTTCTCCTATTTTTTTAGAAGAAAACGCCTAGGCAATATTATGTTTGAAAAATAAAAAAGAAAACGGTTTAAACGATTGTTATAAACAATCTGTTAGTTTTAAACCATAGATGGCTTTTTTCAAGAAAAATACTTCTAAACGTAAACCACATTTCTTCTTCACACAAACCAAGTTCTTTTTTTTTATGCAGATGGCGTCCTGTTTCAAACAATAAAATGGTTTACTTAAAAAAGAATACATACTTCTAAAAATATGCCACATTCTTCTTGTTACAAACAGGTGATAAAAAAAAAAAATTACTAACATCTTCTATCAACAATAACTGACAATCAAGTGAAAATGTAGGAAATTAATATTTTTATTATTAATATTTGAATATTTAAACAATTAACTTCTTGTAACAAATATTTTGTTGTTTGAAATAAACAGTTAATTGAATTGTTATAAACCATCACATGTTTGTAGCAAGAAGAATGTGGCATAATTTTAGAAGTATTCTTCTTGAGGGATTTCGACGATTTTTGACCGACGATAAGACAGTTATGAGATTTCCACAGTAGATTTATACAGTAGATTCTTGAAATACTATTACGTTTTGTATATTAGACCACCGTATTAGACCAAATTATTTGTCTATGAAAATACTAAAACCTAGGACTTACTAAAAATAATTTCAATTGTTAGCTAATCTATTATTAACAAATATCATCGACGTATAGTTTTTGAAGTCGATTATTAAGAAAACTAATAACAAATCATGGATGCGATTTTTTGCCAGGATAATAGAAACAACAGAATTCATAATAATCAGGTCGAAAATTGTTTTTAATGTCATTAGAAGATTGTTAATAATTAAGAAAACAAAATTATTATTTTTTTTTATATTTTGCATAACTCCTTAGAATTTTGACTTACAAGCTTTATTTAAGTCTCAAATTGATTGCCTTTTCGATACCAAGTGCCACCCTCTCCCGATAAAATTTGCTCAGATCATTTGTTAATTAGATATGAGCAAAAATAAAACAAGAGGGCCCCCCTCGAAATGTCTTACCCGGGAATATGATAATTAGTACTATTTTCTTATAGCTGTTATGAATACAAGGATACGTTTTCGTTGTTTTTTAAAAATATCAATTATTTAAATTGTTATTAATAAATGAATTTTTTAGTAGTATTATAAAAAAAAATGATATCTATCGATCTGCTGAAAGAAATTTAATAATTTTTATACAGCACATTGAAAAATAATTGATCTTTACAGAGAAATTGAAAAAATATTTTTCAATTGAAAATTACCAAAAGTTATTAATAATTTTTATAAACAAATAAAAATTTCAATACTTTCTCCCTCTTTTTCCGCATTTTTTCATTTATCATTTGTATTCTTTATTTCATTACGCAACTTTTCATGCAAAAAAAAAATTGTAATATTAAGTATTGAAAGAGTTATGAATATTTTTCTCATGTCGCGCGTGACAGTTACTTACTAGTTTACTACGCGCAAAGCACGGTGTGCACGTGTAATTCAGTCAGATTTATATTACAAATCATAACGAAGTTCAAATAAATTTAATAATAATAATAATAATAATAATAATAATAATAAATACAGTTTATAATTATTTCAACATTATTTTCTTTCATTGATCCTTTTTTTTATTCATGTATTAATCACAGACTCATCAAAGTCTGAAAATAACTTTGCATGAAACTTCATTTTTATCAAACGGAACCCTGGTAGAAATTTGCAGATAAAATCGACTTAATATCGAAATAACGTGTTTAACCTAAAAATTTTTCCTATGCTTTTACATGTTATGTCGATAATACTTCGGAACTTATGTCGATCCGTAATGCAATGATACTGACGAGTATTTTTCAATGTTTTCGACATTGTAAATCGACTCATTAATATTATATACTCGAATATAATTGCTTTTCTCATAAATACATTCGGAAGAGTAAAAATTGTATTCGGAAAGTATTTTTAATGACGCTTAGAAAGATAATATCAAATACAATTTTCTCTCACTAAAATACTCTAATTTTTTCAACACGGGAATGTTTAAATCAAACACCCATGTGACATAACTCCAAAAGTTCGTTTCTTAAATAATGCATCTGCCGTTTGAAACGAAAAGCCTATAGAATATAATAATTATAATAATGCTTGTGTCAAGAAGTAATAAGGCTTACGTTTACCCAGGTAGGAAGTGACGATGGTCACAAACCTGGGACGAGCCTGGTTACCCGGGTTTGCCTGTGTCACGATTTAGACACAAGCCTGTATCGAGGCTGGAATATCCACGATGTATTTCCTGGTGCTAGGCTATTGTATCAGGCTTGATACAGGCTTGTGTTTCCAGGCTTGACACGGTCTTGCAAGAAAATTTATAGTTAATTCTAAATAATCTATTATTTAATAATTTATTATTGGTAATATTATTTTTTTAGTTATTAGTTAAACAATTTGAATAGACGATTTACTTTAAATGAAATTAATTGAAACAATGGGGGATCAATACCGGGTCTCTCACGTAGAAGTCTGATGTTCTCTCATCTTAACCATCGAGGCTTTGATGGAAGAGACTGTAAAAATTTTTTATATGAATGATTCTATTCCAAACTCTAAAAATTACTCACCATGGATTAATATGTGTTTTAAATTTATCCAAAATTTGAACGCAAGGTGTTGCTAAATCACAAGTACCCGAGTTGAAGAATCAGAGTATTTTAGCAAGAGAGAATTGTATTTGACATTCCATATTATCTTTCTGAGCGCTATGAAAAATATTTTTCAAATAATAACCAGCTAAATTTCTTAACAAAATTATTTATTTGAAAAGTATAGCTGGTTAACAACGTTAATTCCTGAGCCTTTAGTTTTTTTTTTATTTGAATGAATAAATGAAAGATAGCTGAGGTAGAGATCTAGCCAAATAAATTAATGAGTAATATTTGTTAACAATTATTTGTAAAAAAAACAATTCAATGATTTTTATTAGATTGCTGCCCCTAATCATTTCAAGTCCACGGTAATTCATTTCTTTATGGTTTTTTTTTTTATTTTTAAAAATAATTTAAGTATATTAATGAAATATCAATAATTAATTAATTAAGTAATAAGTAATAACAAAAGTTCAAATAAGTTACTTGATAAAAATTATTTCGGGTATCGAAGCTCAAAACTATCTACCTTGCGCTTTTCAGATAGATGTTTCCAGAAACTATGAGAGATGACTCAGGTAGATTTATAGTTTGCTACAGACTGATTCCCCTAGAGCCCCGAAAATTGGATCACAGGGTGATTTATGATGACCTGCCCCATACGTATATAGAACAAATTATGAATTGTATAACGACTGTATTCAACTTAAATAAGATAGTGAAAGGCGAATGTATTTTAAGGTGTGTCCTGGTCGTTTAAACACTATATTCCAACAAGGCGTAATACATATCCCGTTTTTCATTTTCTTAGTCTATACGTCATGGATCAAAAAATTGCACTTGAAAGAGCCTCTGAGTAAAGTTCTCCTTCGTTTGCTGAACTCAATCTTTTTCGATAGCCGACAATCTATCTTTATAGCATGCAGTTTAATCATGAAAATATTAATCACATGCAAACTATATAAGTTGTAGACTCAATCACTGAATTAAAAGTTACCTCTTACGTCAGTACAAATTTCGAAAAAATTTATAAATTATTATGCTAAAAAAAGTGAACATGATTAAGCAAGTTGAGTTCCTCTCACGAAAATAATATATATATTTTATGTATCCCGAGATAAAAAGTTTTAGGGTGTTTTAAATGTTTTAAAGTAGTTCTCAATCATTCTACATCTATCAAAGGCTTTCTATACTCTTTCTACGATCTTTCCGAGTCTTTTTGATTTTTATACTGTATATTTGAATTATTTACAGCATATAACCAAATCTTTTTAAATATTCTTTCAAGTAATTGGGAAGCTTTTGGTAATCTTTTTTCATCTTTTTAAATCTTTTGAACATTTATAATTCAAAATTTATTATTTCTCTTGTAGAGAATAAGTTTTATATTTTTTCTAAGTCCAATGTTTTCATGGACTTGAAGAAAAATGTTCAACAAACAAAAATTACGGCATGCATTGTGTGCCTCGGTGGCCGAGTGAGCATTCCCCATACTTCGTCAAATCTATACTTCGTCGGTCGGTGCGCATGTCAGAAAAACATGAAAAATTTCCACTTTTAGAATTTTACAACTTTTCTCTCTCTCTCTCTTTCTCTTCCTTGAGATAACAGAAAAAAAAAATAAACATGAAAAATAACAGTTTAATTTTCGATCAAATTCAAATTCATTATTTGTGATCTACTTTATAAAGGTTGAATCAGTTATTATTTTTTGTTGTAACGCATGTATTTGAATAAAGATTCTAAAACAAAGATTTGGTATCAAAAAGTAAAGTCTTTCTGAAATCTCTCAGTAAACTGAGACAGTTTCAAAAATTGTATAAATATACAAACGAATTTTTCATCTAGGGATATCAAACTATATCTATAAGATACCCGGGTTAAAAAAATCAGAGTATTTTGGTGAGAGAGAATTGTATTTGATATTCCATATTATCTTTCTGAGCGCCTAAAATTGTATTAAAAATACTTTTCGAATACAATTTTCACTCTTCCGAATGTACTCGTAAGAGGAGCAATTATACTCGATGATCCCTGAAAGTAATACAATTGTATTCGCGCTGACGATACCTCCAAAATACAATTGTATTCGGTTGGAATATTATTTAAAAAAAAAAATTCGACAAGAGCACATTTTGTGTGTGTTGAATATATATCTTTTGCCCTATCTTTTACACAAATAATTTCCTACCGGGGATCGATCTCCTAGCCTTCTAATTACTGAACCGATGTCTTAACGCGCGTTACCATTCTACAAGTTGACATTCGATGAAATTTTGTTCACATTAGCCACAAATTCCATCTACACAGTATAATTTATTTAAACGCATAAAAAAAAAAGTTCGAGCATCTACTTTTTATTAATTGACATTATATTATACGTGAAAAGCTTTTTATTTATT
>JAPYYR010002527.1:0-20006 GCA_030523065.1 Aphidius colemani
TTATTAAAAAAGAATAATAAAATTGTTAATAGAGTTTTTATGTGCGAAAAAGTAGAAACTAAACGAAAAACAAAAAAAAAAAAAACTTACTGATTTATACGTTAAGTATATTTCCATTGGTGTGTTCTTGAAAGTTAAACTGCCTATTTTTTTTTTTGAAATAATAAAAAATGAGTCATGCAAAAAGTTCTTGTGCAATAATAAATTAATAAAATTTGTGAAATTAGTATAATAATTTATCTACAAGGCAGTTGTTGATATTTTAAAATAAAAATAAATGAAAATAGTTGGATTAATTAATAAATAAAATAATAAAAATTACCGTGAAAGTGTAGATCCATTTCTAACTGGAAGATTAGTGGAATCATCATCATCACCACCACCACGACGACCAACATGACTAGCATTATCAAGATTTGTTATTGTCATTGTATCATCATAATTATTTTGTAAACTTAATTTATATGCTGCTAGATATTCTGGTGTTTCAAGTGATGCTTTTGTGGGTTTTTTAAATCTATAAAAATAAAATGATTCAAGTAAATAATAAAAATTTAGATAAACTAATTGTAAATATAAATATAAAAAATAAATAAAATTACAATTTAAGACAAAGTGAATTGGCAAGAACAGAAACAGAACTTGCTGACATTGCAGCAGATGCCATCCAAGGTGATAAAGTAAATCCTAATGGTCCAAATAAACCAGCTGCCATTGGTATACCAATAATATTATAAATGCTAGCAGCTAAAAAATTAATTTTAATACGAAATACAGTTTTTCTTGATAATTCAAGACAACCAACGACATCTAATAAATCATGTTTCATAATAACAATGTCAGCAGCTTCAGCAGCAATGTCTGTACCAGTACCAATTGCAATACCAACATCAGCTTGTGCCAATGCGGGACTATCATTTATACCATCACCAACCATTGCAACACATTTTTTATCTTCTTGTAAATGACGTATTTTAGCAACTTTATGAGATGGCAATACTTCAGCAAATATTTTATCAATACCAACTTGTTTTGCAACTGATGCTGCTGTTTTTCTATTATCACCAGTTAATAAAATGACATCAAGACCCATATTTTTTAATGTCCAAATAGCCAAATGTGCTTCTGGTTTAACAGTATCAGCAACATTTATTGTTGCAACAAGTATACCATTTATTGCAACAATTATTGAAGTATTACCTTTTTCTTCTTGTTCAATCATAATCATATCAACTTGTGGTTCAATTAATATTGCATTTCTTTTCATCCATTCACGATTGCCAATACAAACTTCATATGAATCATTGTCATTATTTAATCTTGTTGAATCATCATCATCATTATCATTATCATTGTTATTATATGGTTGTTGTTGTTGTTGTTGTTGTTGTTCATCTTTGTTAATTAATAAATGATGATGATATTCATAATTTTCATCATCATCATCATCATTATTTGTAATTTTATTATTATTTAATGCTATAATATCAATTGGTACATTATTTAGATGAAATGTTCTTGATTTATTATTATTATTATTATTATTATTATTAGCAAATGTATCACCAATTTGATTTTCATAATTAATTATAGTATCAGATTTTTTAATATTTAATAACATATTATTAATATTATCAATACGACATTTAAGACCACATCCAGCAACAGCTTGAAAATTTTTACATTGTCCAGTTATTTCACTGCCAATTGTTTCTTTAACAAATTTAACAATTGCCGATGCAATTGGATGCTCACTATTTATTTCAGATGTACCAATAATACCAAGTAATTTTGATATTGATAATTTATTTTTATTTTTATTAAAAAATAAACATATTTTAGTGACAATTGGATTACCATGTGTTAATGTACCTGTTTTATCAAATACAATACAATTAATTTTATGTGCATTTTCTAATGGTTCAGCACCTTTAATATATATACCATTTAATGCACCAACACCAGTACCAACCATAACAGCTGTTGGTGTTGCTAAACCAAGTGCACATGGACATGCTATTGCAAGTACAGATAATGCACATCTAAATGCACGTTGTAATATTATTTCTTGTCGACTTCTATCAGAATAGTTATTATTATTATGATGATGATGATTCATTGAATGTTGATTGTTGGTGTTGGTATTTAAAATAAAATATTCAATATCAATATTTCCAATAATTAGCCATGTAACAAGTGTTGCTAGTGAAAAAAATAATACAAATGGTACAAAATAACCAGCAATTTTATCAGCAAATTGTTGAATTGGTGCTTTACTTGTTTGTGCTTGTTCAACAAGTTTAACAATTTGTGAAAGTGTTGTATTATCACCAGTATGTATTGCTTCAATAAATAATGGTCCATTTTTATTAATTGAACCACCAATAACAGATGAACCAATTTTTTTAGATACAGGCATACTTTCACCAGTTATTAAACTTTCATCACACGATGATTGTCCAATAATAACACGTCCATCAACTGGTATTTTAGATCCTTGTACAACTTTTAATATATCACCACGTTGTACAAGTTCAATATTTATTTGTCGTTCATTTAATATTTCATTATTTTTACCAAGTTTAACAAGTACAGCATCAGTTGCATTTAGAGATAATAATTTTGATAATGCCTCTGATGTTTTACCTTTTGATCTGTGTTCAAGCCATCTGCCTAAACTAACAAATGTCAATAACATTGGTGGTGTATCAAAAAATGTTTGTGGACTTGATGTTTCTTTCATAATAATAGCAACACTTAATATAATAAATGAATAAACATATGCTATTATTGTTGTCATTGATATTAACACATCCATATTTGTTGTACCATGTCGTATGGCTTTATATGCATGCACATGAAAATACCAACCAATGAAAAATTGTACTGGTGTTGCCAATAAAAATAACAATAAATTTTCCAATGATAAACCAGGTATAATACAACACATGTCATCATGATTATCACTTATAAATGACATTATTACCATGAAATATAACATAATAGCCATACTTGGTATACCAAATATTAAAGATAAATAAAATCTTTTTTTAGCTTTATTTATTTCTTCTTTTTGATTTAAATAATTTTTATAATCTTTTGTTATGCTATTTGAATTATATAATTTTGCTGTAAAACCATCAATGCCATTTATATTTTCAATGATATCCCTTGGTCCAGTTTCAGATGTGTCATATTTAAATTTACCAATTTGTGTTGATAATGAAATTGTTGCTGTTTTAATGCCATTTAATTTTAAAACACTTTTTTCAATTTTATCAACACAAGATGCACATGTCATTCCTAAAATTTCAAGTTCAATATTTGCTTCACCAGTACCAATTTCATCAATTAACGTTGTTGGAAAACCAAGATTTGTTATACTTGAAACAATATCAATTGGACGTATTTTATCTGGTTGATATTTAACTTCAGCTTTTGCTGCCATTAATGCAACTAATATACTATCAACGCCATATAATTTTTTACAATGTCTTTCAATTGATGCAACACATGATGCACATGTCATACCTTTTATATATAAATGACATTTTAAATATTTATTATCATCATCATCATCATTATTAGTATTATTATTATTTGTAATTTCAATTAATTCATTATTTTCATTTGACATCAATTTTTTATTATTGATATTATTTGTTATTAATTTTTTACCATTTAATTCATAAACAAATGCATCAAATCCCATTTCTTCAATAAATTTTGCTATTTCATCAGCTTTAATATTATCTTTTTGATAAATAACAATTGCCTGTTTTTTATCAAGTGATACAGATATTTTTTTAACACCTGGCTTATCAGATATAACATCAGTAATACTTTTAACACAACTTTGACACGTCATACCTTCAATATTAATTATACATTTATATTCTAAATTATCATCATCATCATCAGCAATGGAAGCATCAAATCCCATACTATTTATTTCATCAATAATATTATTGACACATGTATCATTGTTGTTGTAATCAATGTAGCCAATTTTTTCTTCCAACACAACTCTAATATTTTTAATACCATTTTTTTGAATTATTGTTTTTTCAATATTTTTAACACAACTTTGACAAGTCATACCGTCAATTTTAATTTTACATTTTGTTGTTATTTTTTTATCATCATTTGTTGATGTTGATAAAGGTGTTTTTGGCACATGTACCATATTTGTTGAGATTTCAAATTCTCCATCGTCATCAGCATCCCTTCAACATAAAAATTAAAAAAAAAAAAATTAAATTTATTTAAATTAAAACTTTTTATTCAATTCAATACCCCAATTCATTGTTAGATTCAAACGTTTTGATGAGTGGTAATTTATCATCATCATCATCTTTAGTCATTTTTTTATAGATTTACAAAAAAAAAAAACAAAAAAACAAAACGTAATTTTTAAAAATTATTATTCTTTTTTAGCAGAGCTACACAACGTTAACTGGCTGGAACTGTCGTTCGACTGATAATAAATTTTTTTTAATCTTTTTACACTTTAGTCACACTATCAAGTATATAAACAATATATGGGCCATTCCACGTAACTCTGAACGGTCTCAACCCTGCTGACTCGCATCTATTTTATGTATTATTTTTTCTAACTCGTAGCTGACTGCAAAAAATAGGCTCCAAATAACATGAAATGCCTCCTACATAAACAAATACATATTTGTATTTCATATCGTAATCATAACGTATATCAATATTTAATCATCGAACGGATAAATTTCAAACTTTAACCGGTTAAATAAATACACTAGAAGTCATTATTTAAATATATTTTTCAACTAACTCTATCAATTTTTACAAGAAAAAAAAAAAAAATGACTATGATTTTATCTTTTTCTTCTTTTTTTTTTTACGTCAAATTTATTATCGATCATTGAACGATGATAGATCTCATATGATAGGTGGAGATAAAATTTTTGGAATGATAAAACTTTTACTATCGTGATGTCTATCGCTACTTTTTTTTTTTTTTTTTTTTTTTTTTTTTTTTTTTTCTTCTTTCAATAATTTATTGATCAAATTACAAATTGTCGATTAAATCATAAACAGGATGCAAAAAAAGTACAATATTTATTCAACAAAATTCTCAATCAATTTGAATCATAATAAAACAATTTTTATTATGCAGAAAATATAGCTTGTATATGAACTTTCTTTAAGTATAGTCTGTTTTTTTTTTTTTTTTTTCAAGGCTTCTTAGTTAGAAAGTTAAACTGTGTGCAAAATTTAAAATGAAAATATAAATTAATGTTTTTAAAAAGATTACGAATTAATTAAAAAATTATATTATAATAATCATTGACTGACCAAAGTAAATGCTGATTAACTCGTTGAAATAAATCAGCTGAATATTTCGTAACACTTTTGTCAAATAATAAATATTTTTTAAATTTTTCAACAATTGATGGATTTTTTTTTTGTCTAAATTTAGATTTATTGTTCATTTTTACTTTTATTTATTTGATATTAATTTAAGTATTTAGATGTTTTACATTGAACACATGACGGTTGACTAAAATAAAATCTGACAACACACACTCAGCCAGCATAAATAATAAAAGTAATGAATAAAAAGGAAAGGCACATGATCATGTGCTCCAGTTGTTGCTCAGTGTATTATCTAAATGGCTAATTTAAGTTCATTGAGTCTATTCGAATAGACTTGCTTTTATAAAAGCTGCTTTTTTAATTCAAACAAAAAAAAAAAAAACAACAACAACAACTAACAAATAAATTGTTATTTTAAATTGAATCTATTAATGATTTTTTTATTCCATAAATCAATCATCTAGCAAAATTAATTACTTGAATGACTTTACAAAACTTTCTCTCTTAACTTTCATCACAGATGTGTTGTTTATTTGTGAATAAAAAAAAACTCACCCAAATACCGAATTCGACAATATTTTATAATTACAAGCACGTTTTATTTTGTTCATTTTAATGAATATATTTAAGATATTTCACTGCCACTACTAATGGTGGCTTAATTAAACTGATTTAATTTTGAGACTCAAGAAAGACGTGGCTTAGCCGTGTACAGTGTACATTATAGATACAACAAGTGTAATAAAATGATTATGTGCTGTACATACATGTTCACATACTCGACTAATAATGCTAAATGTGATATATTTTATTTATTGAGACAATGGATAACATTGATAAGAGTATAATTGTATATTTAATTCTTTGCTAAAAGTGTTTTCAAATGTATCTTGATGTTACAAATGACTTTTTCTCTTAAAATATTATTTTATTTATTATTTTTTAAACAGCTGAAATGTATTTTTTTCGTTTTATTTACCTGACTTTATCTGATGAGTTGTTTTTATTAGATAATGATAATTTTCCATCTGTAATTAAAATTGCATGTAAAAAATTAATAAAATTGTTTTTCTTTTTTTTTTTTTTTATTGCTATTAAATTACCCTTTTTATTATTATTACAGGAAGTTGTTTTAATTTGAACAGAATCTCCTATCGATTGTGGTAGAAAGATGACATCCATTGTGCTTTGTGTCTAGTAAAAAATAAATAAATGAATCATTCAACTATTATTTATAAATGATAATCTTGTTAGTTTTTTTTTTTTTTTTTTTTTTTTGTATTATCATGAAGAACATAAATATTTAATTCATAATAACAATGAAAAAGACATATTATATATTAAAAGTTATGCAAATAAATAATTATTTATTAATAACAATAAATATATTTTTTATTTTTAATAGAATATAACCAAATTTTCATTATATTAATAAAATGTATTGTTTTTTTTTTCAAATAATAATAATAATAAAAATTAGATTTTCTATTTGTTTAAATGATTATTTACTCACACAATTATTTAATTTATAAAAGAATAAATTTTATAATCCATTCTAGACTCTAAAAAAAATCACTTTCACTTTCTTTGTTGTAAAACTTTTTAACACAAATTTTTGAGACTAAAAAAAAAAAAAGGTCAATAATAATTATAACAATAAATTTAGAAACCGAGACAAAAATAATAATTTGATTGATAACGTCAGATAAACTTGTTGATGATAATGGTGGTGGTAGTATAAATAATAATTTATAATAACAATACACAAAAAATATTAAAAAAAAAAAAAAAAAAAAAAATACAAAACATATAATTCAATATGGAGGTTTAGAAATAACCAGTGGCGCTATTTGACCCACATACTTTTAAACAAAACAGCTGTTATTGTAAACAACAACAAAAATCAATAATATTTATGAAAAAAAAAAAAAAAAAAAAAAAAAAAAAAAAAAAATAAAAATAAAAAAAAAAAAAAAAAAAAAAAAATAAAATTATAATTATTAAAAATGTTTAGCATACAATGTGTCCTGTAAGTAATCATCATCAAGTTGAATTTTAATTACAAAAAAAAACTAATAATATTAATTAATTTATAAAAACAGGGATACAATAATTAAATTAGTTTCATTAGTACTAATATTGTTAACAATTAAAATCGTTTGCTTGTCAATAATAATTCCAATTTGGATAATTTATTGGCGACATGTATTTAAAATTAAACGTAAATTAAATAAAAAAAAAAATCCATCAATTGGTATATTTCATCCATACTGCAATGCTGGTGGTGGTGGTGAACGAGTACTCTGGAGTGCAATTGAAGCTATACAAAAAGAATATTTAAAAGTTAAAATAATTGTCTACACAGGTGACTTGGATGCTCATCCAGAAAAAATGTTGAATAAAGTTAAAAATACATTTGACATAACATTAAATCCAATTGAATTTATATATTTACACAAAAGAAAATGGATAGAGGCTGATCGCTATTCAAGATTAACACTTTTAGCACAAAGTATTGGCTCAATATATTTGGGTTTTGAAGCATTAAAATCATATCAGCCAGATATATTTATTGACACAATGGGATATGCATTTACTTATCCATTATTTAAATATATTGGCGGTTGCAGCATTGGATCATACACTCATTATCCAACAATATCAACAGACATGCTGCGACATATATATCGTAGAGTAGAATCACACAATAATCATCGTACAATTGCTAGAAATCCATTTTTATCTGGTGCTAAAATATTGTATTATCATTTATTTGCAATGTTGTACGGTTTGATGGGAAGTTGTGCTGATATTATTATGGTTAATTCATCTTGGACTGAGGAACACATTAATGCCATATGGAAATGTCCATTAAAAACACACAGGATATATCCACCATGTGATATAGTACGTCTTGTTAATTTACCATTGTTAACTCATGCTGATAAAGGTGGTGTTATTCGTATAATATCTGTTGCACAATTTAGACCAGAAAAAAATCATCAACTTATGATTAGAATAATGTATGAATTACGATCAATTATTAAAGATGAATTATGGAAAAATATAAAACTTGTACTTGTTGGATCATGCAGAAATGATGACGATAAAAATAGAGTCAAAGATATGCAAGATTTATCAAAGTACTTTGCTGTTGATGAAAATGTTGAGTTTAAATTAAATTTAACATACAATGAACTTATTAAGGAATATCAAATGTCAACAATTGGTATACACACAATGTGGAATGAACATTTTGGTATAAGTGTTGTTGAATGTATGGCTGCTGGTTTAATAACAATTGCACATGATTCTGGTGGTCCTAGATCAGATATTATTGAGACACAACAAGGTAGTCAAACTGGTTTTTTAGCTTGGAATGCTATTGAGTATGCCAATATTATTAAACACATTATTACCTTCAGTGATGATGAGAAAAATAATATTATTAATGCAGCAAGAGCATCTGTCAGTAGATTTTCATGTGAAACATTTGAAAGAGAATTTCTTCGTACTGTTGCACCATTTTTTAGACCAAAATTGGAATAATTCCTTAGCAATTATTATTATTTAAAACAAATGTAAGCCATTTTTTATTTATGTAAGTATTTATTTTCTACGTATTATTTTTTTTTTATTTTTCTATTTTTAAATTAAATAAAAAAAAAAAGAGTATAAAAATTTTAAATTAAACCAACTCCTTTACATTCCATGACAGAAAATTTTCCAGAATCATTTTGTTTTTCTTTTATGCTAAATTCATATCCACGATTTTTTAACATTAATTCAGCAATTTTAACAGCTGTTTCCGTGTGTTGTGTCAATTTTCCATGACCAATTGATACTCGTGAATGGCCATTTGCCAATGCCATAAGTATAATGAGCTTAAATAAAAAAAAATAATAATTAAAGCATTTAATTGCTGTTTAAAATTAAAAATAATTTACCTGATCTTGCATAAAATCATCAACACAGGAATGATTGATAATTGGTTTGATGATATGTTCAACAGCTTCTTGAGCTGGACCTTTATCACTAGCTCTTTTTAATGAACCCAATCCAGAGCCTCCATAAACACATCCAGTATTTGTTTTACAAACGATACTTTTGAAAATAAATATCAGTTTAAAATTTAAAATAAAAAACAAATAAAAATAACAAGTAAATTAATACATACTTGATACCAGATCCATTACCAACAGCCATACCTCTATCTTCTCGATATTCTTCGATGTTTATTGGTGGTACTGATACATCATTATCTCGCAATTGCATTGACAATGATTTTTTAGCAGTATCAGCCATTTTGTAGGCTTCATTCAATTGAATTGAACCAGCTACATATGACCATCCTGATATACCTTCAATGTCACCACAATCCATAACATTAATAGGCTTCAAATGACTTATTGGATTTATTTTCATGTGAATTTGTCCACCTCCTTTTGGATAATATCCACGTTTTACAACAGTCAAATTAAAATCACCACCAAATTTATTTAACCATGGTCTAAAAACTTGTGTTAAATACTCGACATGTGGACCCATTGGTACATTGGTACCTCCTTTCAATATTAAATTTATTGGAGCATTATCATTATCATTCAAAGAATAAAATAATGCAATTGGTAATGCAACTTGAGCTAATAGACCAATACAACCAGCAGTTTCGGTGTCTGCTGTGAATTGATGTTTTTTAATTTTTGTCTTGTTGATGTTGTCATTATCAGGATTAAATTCCAAACGAGTTGATCCTATATATGCACCTTTGACAATTGCATTTGACATATCACGTGCAATTTCAACACCTTAAATATTAATTATTTATTATTATAACTAATTTATTATTATTATTTTTAATATTTGCCTTTTAAATGTTGGGCTGCTAAACCTGGTTTTGGACGACCAGCTCTGATATTTTCAATTTCAATTGGTATTTTATATATTGCACTCAAACTCAAAGCAATTCTCAATACTTGACCTCCCTATAAATAATAATTTAAAAATAATTTCATTCTTAAAAAACAAATTATTATTATTATTAATATTATCCTTACCCCTTCACCTAGACTACCATCAATTTTTATAATTTTTGACATGTTTAATTATTTATTTTAACTTAAAACAAATTGGATTATTAAAATATTGTTGTTGTTGTGTTGTGACAGTTTACATGTGTGTTGCAGTACATGTGTGTAGAGACATTAGACAATCTACCAGGCCGGTTTTAAAGGGCAACACCAATTTTAAAAACAGCTCCAAATGGCTCCAATATCAACAAATATAGAATGTATAGAATTAAAGGCAAAGAGAATTTAAAAAACATAAGAAAAATAAATAAAAGTGACTCATGCGCTATGGCTAGTTATGTCTACAGACTATAAGCTGCTATAAGCAAGACTAAGAATAACTTGAGGAAGTATGTTACTGATAAAATAAAAAATCATTCTATATTTTACAATAATAATTACAGTAATTTATTTATTTTATTCATTAGATCCATAACCACTTGAAGATATTATTTATTGTTGATGTTGTATAACAGCTGGTACTTTGGCAAAAGTTTGACACTTGATTGATGACACTTGATGAAAATTTTGTGTACCAATTTTTGAATCTTTTTTATGTTTGTCATCTGATTCATCAGTATTATTATTATTGTTGTTGTTGTTGTTGAGTTGTCTTTGAATGACATTTAAATTAAAAAAATTAGCTTCACCATTATTTAATAATGCATGATATTTATCATGAACAAATGGCTTTAAAATTTCCATTGCTTGATAATGTTGCATACGTGATAATAAAACAAATAATTCATCAATTTTATGATTTAAATATTCCCATTTTGTTAGTAATACATCTGTTGGATTTGGATCTTTTGATATTTCTTTTATTGTCAACATGTCATACTGCATCCAAGTACCTGTTACAAATTAATTTTATTATTTATCAACACATAAAATTAAATGGTATTAAATTGTTTATGTACCAGCAAGTTCCATCCATTTGTTATTGTTGTTTAATATTTTACATAATTGTAAACGTACTAAATATGGCAAGTCGTAAATATAAATTATATTGTTATTTTTTGTTGCACTAATAGATGTCATTTTAATATTTGTTATTGTTTATTTACAGATTTGACAGCTGTGTGGGGATATATTTATCATTTGTGTCTGAATAAAGCAACAGGTACTTTTTTTATATTGATAAAAATAAAATTAAAAAAATATACATTTTGTGATGCAATTTTCACACACCACACACACAATGCCAAGACTATAAGTAGATATATCAAGTTGTCTCTTTTTTTAAATTATTATCATAACTATATTTAAATGCCCGATAAATTATGCTTTTGTTTATTATTTATAAAAACATTCAAATGAAAAATATCTGCTCAATGTATTTAATTTATAATTGAAATTAAAATCTTTAGTCATTTTTTTTTTTTTTTAATATTCAATTTGATATTTTTAATAAATATTGAATTAACGAAAATATTATTTACATAAAAAAAAAATAATTAATAATGATTGAAGGTATAAATTTATGTGTTATTTTTCAAATAGAAATTTAATTTAATTTTAATTAAATAATAAAACTTTAAATTTAATATTTAATTATAATGAAAATATAAAATTTATTTATTATTTTCAAATGAATTTTATATATTTAAAAAATAAGGCCATTGACATTGTGTCAATGTGATGAGGATATATTTACAAGTCAATAATAAGATAATAATCAAAAATTGACGAGGTAAAGTTTAGCTCGTTGCCATAGTTATTCACTGATTCTAAAATTTTCTAAAGTTATATAATATATTATTTCAATTCTGTTCATCAGTAAGTCAATGTATCTTCGGCAAAAATAATACAACTTAAAAATGAAATAAAAAATAAGAAAAATTTTTAAAGCTGGTGTAATGTGGATATGTCGTGACGGTATGTTTTGTTGACCTTAAAAATTCATGTGCATGTTGATACTCAAATATTACACACGCAATATTTTCCAAATGCTCTCACATGCAACATGATATATTTTATTATAATAATATTTTTTTGCTTGCAGATTTTAATTACATTGTCAAAAAACAAGATAAACAAAAAATATGTTTTGGATCAGGAAGACCAAGAGATCTTGATTCTCGAAATGGAATGACTTCATTTATGCGTTATTATACACCTGAAAATTATACAAATATATCACCTGCAAAATACAATGTCATTGAGTCATTTAAAGCTGCAACAGTTAAAGTAATTGTCATCAACTTGAACTGTTATATAATTTCTGTGTAAAATTATATTTATTTTATTGCATTTTTTTTTTTCTAGCCGTGTTCAAAAAGTTTTAGCAAAAAAGGCTACAGTGGTCTTGCCAGATTTTCAACTCTACAACATCATCAAGATGATTATCCAGCACCAGGTGAATACAATGTCTCATCATTTCCACTTAAAGTCAAAGACACTAGTAAATATCCATTTGGAACTACTGCCAAAAGAAAAATACAAAACATCAATGACAATCCAGGGTAACATATATAACATAAATATAATTAAATATAAATTTAAAAATATTAATGAGTATTTTTAAAAAATTAATACAGTCCTGGTGTGTACTCAAACTTGATGCCACGAAAAAAAAATATAATATTTGATCATAGCTTTGGTGGTAATGTTAAAATGCGACTTGGAGTTGATATTAAGTGTTGCAAGGAAAAAATTGATATTTGTAATGTTTGTAACAAAAAACCAGATGGTGATTATTGGCATTTTAATAATAGAATTTTTATTTGTCGAGGTTGCATGAAACAAGAACGTAAAAAAAGCCATAAATATCCTAAAAATTATTTTAATAATTTTACGGTAAGAATATTTAAATAATTTTGTTTTTTTTTTTTTTGTAAATTGAGTGTTTTTTAATTTTTTAGAAAATACGTGATTGTTCAATGATACACTCACATGAAGGAACTGATGCTAAATTGTGGCTAATGAATCCTGGAATTATTCGAAAGTGGCTACAAAAAGAAGCCTATCATTCGTTGTATTTTAAAGATTAAAAAAAATATTTATCAATTTATTAAACAATTATTTACTAGTTATTGTTTAGAAAATATTTAAAAATTGTTAAGCTATTATTAAAGTGATTTTATTAAAATCATTAAAAGTATTTTATTATTTATTTAAATTTACATCAAGCTGTTTGATAATTAAGTAATAAGTACTTTTAATAATTAAAAATTCCGTGGGATTATTTTATTATAATTTTTTTAAAAAAGAACATTCTTTTGCTATTAGAAAAATAATCCCACAATTATGCAAAATTTATATATTTTAATCATCTTAAAAGTATAAATATCAAAGAGTTTATTTTAAATTATTTTAAAATACAAATCTAAATAACCAGAATATTATATTATTATGTACAATTTAAATTTAAACTTAAAATTTTTTTTTTTTATATTTAAAATCTTTCATTTTCTCTGGTAACGTTTGAATTCATTTGTATATTTCTATTGTTTTCATCATTATTATTATCATCATCTTCAGAAACTTCATCATCAGTGAGATCAGCATATTTATAATAATATGCAATTACTCCAAAGATAATCATATCAATAGTCATCAATCCAGCAAACAATAAAAATTCATTCACCTATAATATAAAAAATAAAAAAATAAAAAAATGAAATATAAATAATTTTTAAATAATAGCAACAATTGCAATGATGCCTATTTACCTGACGATCAAAAAATTTAGCTTCAGCAACAATAACAACAATGAGATTTCCAAATGCAACAGTCATAAGCCATCCAGCTTGTAATAGTGACTTCATACTAACTGGTGCTTGTGTAAATGCAAATGACAGGCCAGTTACTGAAAACATAACTTCAGCCATTGTCATTATTATGTATTGGGGAATTAGCCATAACATATGAATTGAATTTGGTGGTGTTACAGTAACCATGTGGCTTGTTGGTACATCAGTACTACTTGACAAATGAACCATCAATGTATAAACTCCACCAAGTTTTATTTGTATATTGTCAGGCATTTTTTTTCCATTAATTTCAACATCATATGTTCCTGGAGCAAGCTCAGCAACTTCTGACTCATGTACAGGTATTCCATTGGCAATATTAAATTTATAAATTTCTTGTTTCTTTTCAATAATTCTAATGGCTATTGGACTTGTATTTTTTTCATTGTAAGCCAGTACTCGAAGAGCTGGATTACCAGTTTTTGTTTTATTATTAGCATCAGTATATTGATAAAAATTATTATTCGCTTGAATGACATATGATGTTGCTTGTTCTTCCAGTACTACAAGCGTTCCAGTTGAATTTTTTAAATTACCATTGCAACTTTTAAAATCAGCATTGAAATTAAATGATTTTGTTTGATTAACTGATATTTCAATATCCTCCCACATTCCATATGGTGGCAAGATAAATGATTTGTTATCAAGGCTCATTGGTAATGTACAATTTTGTGGATTAAATATTCGAACTTGAGCCATTCCAGTTGATGGAAGAATTGGATACGTTTTCTGTAGAAAATTAATTACATTATTTTTTGTTATTAATTAATTTTATTTATTATTAATTCAAGCAAATAATTTACTTCTAATTGTAGTTCAACAATAGCAGATGCAACAAATGCAACAGCTGCCAAAAAACCTCCAGTTGTTAGCTTTTTCAGTGGTGTATCGATAATTTTAATTTTAGCAAATAATGGATAAAGACAAGTTTCAAATATTGGAATAAATGAAAGTATCAAAAGTGGATTAACAACTTGCATTTGATCAGCTTTTATTAAAAAACTACCAATTTGACCATCCATTCTTGTTGCTTGGAATGTCCATCTTGAGCCTTGTTGGTCATAAAGTGCCCAAAAAAATGGCAATGGAATAAATAGTTTGAGTACTTGAAGTGTTGCTTTTATATCAGCTATTAATTTTACATCATATTTATCATTTGCATGATCAAGCCAATGATCATGATCAATTTTTCTTTCTTTTTTTTGAGTTGATTTTTTGTACAGTGCATGCTAAAAATTAAAAACTTGTTAGTGTTTTTGTTTTTTTTTCTTCAATGTTAAACGTTGTTAGTTAATAATGATTTTTTTTTCTTACAGAAATACATTTAAAGACACTGAAAACGACGTTTCCTTCAGGTTTTTTTATTCTGTACATTGGTTTTCCAGCAACGAAAATAACTAAAATAAAATTTAATTTTAATTTATAAATTATATTGTGTAGTCAATGAATTAATTATATATGAGCGTTTAGTTTAATTACCAATTGAAAGAATCATAAGAATTGCAGGAACAAAAAAAGCAAGTGAATAACATTCTTGTTCACCAAAACATTTGACTCCACTACGAAGTTCTGGTGTGAGAAAAGATGATATAAGTGATCCAGAATTGATGGCAAAATAAAATACTGAAAAAAATGTAACGAGATATTTTTCTTGTTGTGGTAAAATAAATTGATCACCACCGAAAGCAGCTACACATGGTTTTATTCCTCCAGTTCCAACGGCGATAAGAAATAATCCACCCAATGAAAATTCTCTTTTTAAATTATAAAAATTAAAAAGGGAAATGATAAAATTTAAAAAAATACTTGAATTACTTTTTGGAAAAAAAAAAAATTATACAATAAAATACCTTATTGGTAGACCAAGTGTTGGTACTGTACTTGCTGATAAAACAATTTGTCCAATCGCATAAATTATACTCAAATATAATATTGTACGAAATTTACCAAGTACTGAATCAGCCAGCATCGCTCCAAAAAGAGGAAAAAAATATACAAACATTGCAAATACATGATAAATAACAGTTGATGTATCATCCGAGTAGCCCAATTTCGATTGAAGATACAGAGCCAATATTGCTGAGAAGAAAAAAAATAAAAATTCAATTTATTTTGTTGAAAATAAATACTCTATATATTTTTATCAACTGAATAAATGATAATTACTTACTTCGCAAACCATAATATGAAAATCTTTCACAAAATTCATTACTTACAATGAAAAAAATTGACTTTGGATATTTTAGTTTCTAAAAATAATAATTAACATGAATTAATAAAATTATTTTATCATTAAAAAACATTTGTATCCATTCAAAGGTTCATGGAAAAATTAAAAAAAAAATGTATTATGTTATTTATTGTTATTTTATTGTCATCGTAATTGCTTGAGTCGTTCCGATTCCACTTGTCCTTCGTTCTTGGGCAATACCTCTCTATACTATAACAAGTTTGTATTTATTTTTTTATATTTATCATAAACAATTAACATACTTTTATGTTTTTCAATGATAAAAAAAAAAAAAAAAAAAAAAAAAAAAAAAAAAAAATATTAAAAAAAAAAATAAAAAAAAAATAAAATATTAAAATATATACTCCAAAAACGATACATATAGAAAATTAATTTTATTTTTTGAATAAAAAATGTTATAAATGTGTGTCAAACATGACCAAATTAATTCTTGAATGCACCTTTCTCTACTGTTTGAATATTTATTTATTCAACTCACGTAAATATTTATCTTATTTTTGTCAACTCACAAATCCATCATTAAAAAAGAAAAATAAAAATAAAAACTTGAAATTTTCTTTACTAAAAATTAAACATCACATTTGAATTTATATTTTAAAAATGAAATATAAATTCTAAAAAAAAAAACTCCTCGAGTAATAAAATTGCATAAATAATATATTGATAAGAAGAAAAGAAAAAAATAAATAAATAAAAAAATTATATACATTAATTAAAGTCTGATTGATATAAAAATACTTTAAATTATTTTTTTCAATGCAATTTAATTAATTTTTATGCGTTTTATTATGACATTAAAAATTAAATTTTGAAAGTTGTTGTGCATGAATAGAAATTTAATAATTTAGCTGGTGGCATCGACCTGCTATACAAGATTAGAACACTTGAATAATATAAACACGTGACATGTGAACAAGCAAATTTGAAATTTAAATTTTTTAAATAATAACACACACACATGAATATATTTAATTTGCAAGTAATTATTAACAATTAAATGATTTTCAAGATGCATATTTAAATGTCTATATGATCAATTTATTTTTGATGGTTGATAAATTAAATCAATGACTATTTGACGCCAGCACAATCAAAATTGATTAATGAAATTTTCAAATAAATATTCTACACTAATGGATTATTAAACAATTTTAAAAACCTTTTTTTGCACATTTTCAACACCCATGATTAATAATATTAATTTTCCAAAAACAAACTCGCGAAAAATATATAAGAAAAATTATTTTATTTCGTTTATAAATTTATATTATTATTTTTTCAAATAAATGAAATAATAAATTGTTTTTCATACTAAAAACTTTGATGAGGAAAATAATAAATAGACTTGTCAAGAGGTAGAAATGTATGTTTTGTTGAATGTGAAAGAGCTTGATGACTGCTCGACAATGCCAACAAGTAAACTGTTGTATTGAATAAAATATACTGAGGGAATATATTTTTGAATCGTGTGGAAGTTAATTTGTGAAGGCCAAGGAGAACTATCAGAATTTTTTTTTTATTTTTTACAAGAGAGGGATATAATTACTGTTACATTTAATATATATCAAACAAGGGGGTAATGATAATCACTATAACTTGTTCAAATGTATTATATAATATATAGATTATTTTTATAAATTATATTTGCATAATAGTTCAACGTCATAAAAATATGATAATAAATATATTCATATTGTCCGTTTATTTAAACTTAAAAACTCCAGTATTTTGATAGTTTATTTTCAAGATTTTTAAATTAAAAATACGTCGCGAGAGTTAGATGTGTCTTTTAATTAATTACTATACTTGGAAAATCAGTTCATGTGCCAATTTAATAATTTACAATGTCTCTCAAGATGAATAAAAGGCATAAATATTCGTCTAGCTTTCAATTCACTCTAATGTCAAGAAACTCAAGAAATTGGTGTCACTGACTTAAATAAAAAAAAGACAATTTATTTATTCAAGTGTAAAATAATAAATTCAAACTTAAAAAAAAAAAAAACTCTTATTAAATTAACATATCAATAATAATAATAATAATAATTTATAATAAACTAATTCATCATAGTTGAGACTTTTGGAAAAAAAAAAAAAAAAATTAATAATATAAAGCTGAGATTGATGATACTTTTGCATTGAATAACTTACAACACGTGTTAATGTAATTTTCAAGGTTGTGATTACATGGTTTTAATTCCGGGTTATCAGTACAATTGACTATTTGCAAATAAGGTAGATCATGTAATAACGTTAACGACCGCTTCCGACCTTTTTTATTATCAATATACTGATGGACACACACAAATTTTAATTGAATTTATATTTTATTTTATTATCTCATCATGAATTTTTTCCTGGTTCAAATATCATCATCATCATCGTCATGTGAAATGATTATGATTTATTTAAAAAATTTAAAAAGTAAAATTATCATAATTTTTTTTATAATCTAACAATGACCTTGAGCTTGCTGTAGTTATTTTACAACACAATTATTATTGATAAATTTAATAATCATTTTTCAATGAATTAATTAAAAATACAAATATAAAATAAATTGTACATATTTGTTTAATCAATGTTGTTACATCATCACTTTGATAAATAAAAATGATTTGTCATTTATTTTTTTCTCGTAATAAAAAAAAAAAAGGAGAAAAAGAAGAAGAAGAAGAAGAAAAGAATTAATTAAAAGCACTTGGCGGTGTATGAACAATCCAATGACTAAAATTGATAAATTGTCATGTTTTTAAATGTCAATTGGAAAATATTTATACCATCATTTTAATTGACGTCAAGTTATTTTAAAAAAATAATAATTATTATAAATTGTTATTTAAAATTTTAGTATAGTAGTAAAAAAATAAACCTCATCAGTTGTTTCCACTTCAAACATACGCCTCGCTGGAACTGAAAAAAGTTAAAAAGAAAAAACATAATTATTGCCAATTTAATAAATTTATAATATATTTACCTTGAGATACATCTGATGGTCTTTTTTTACTTGCCATAATTAAATTTGAAAAATATATTTGTTTCACTGTTGTTGACACACGTTCAAATTAAACCAAACTGAATTATTATAAAAAAAAAAAGTTCAATTTCTACATGACGACGTAAGAAACAATATTATCTCTTTTTCTTATCTCAAATATTTTCCCAAAAGATAAATTAATTTGATATCCCAGATAAAAAAAATAAAACATTTATTCCATTAATCTTAGCTGTAGTCTTTTTTTTTTTTTTCTTTCTTATCATTATTGTAAATTAAATCAATCATTAAATTATAAATTTATTTTTTCAAAATTGGATAAAGCTCATCTGTTTCATTATCAACAAATGGACTGATGACTCCAGAGTCTGATTCTGGTGCAACAAAGTTATATGTGCTTGTCATTAAATTGAATATCATCATGTTTAAAAATATTAAAACAGCAAAGAAAAAAAATTCATGTGCTTGACTTGTAAATAATTTAGCTTGTGTAATTATTATTACAATGAAATTACCAAGTGCAACACTGACATACCAAGCTGCAATTGTCACTGTCTTCATGCTTGATGGGGCCTGAAGAAAAA
>JAPYYR010002528.1:0-10137 GCA_030523065.1 Aphidius colemani
TTTATAGCTTTGGATTCTTGGATACTGAGATACAGATATGTCTAAAACAGTTGTAATATATATTTATATATTTTGTAAAAAAATATTTACAGGATTTTTTTTTCTTTTTATTTTATTGATACTCGAGGGAACAATTATAGATTATGATAAGACGTGATAAATGTTTGGTAAAACTTTTTATTACCAACAATCTTTAAATGTTTACAGATGGAATTTTTTATTTTTAATTATCAAAGTTTATCACATAAATAAATTAGACATGCTGTAAAAAAATTTATTTATTTTAAATTTTTATTTTCAAATTATTATAAATTATAATAATAATAAATAATAATTTATATATTAATAATAATACAAATATAATCATTTATATAAACGCACTCTTTTTTAAATTTCAATTTTTAAATTCAAATATTCGCGCGAGTTATCATTATCAACTGCAGCGCTACTTATGTAGTACTAATGGCCATAATAATAACAGTACAGGTATTTGGTCGGCCATTTTAAGTTACATTGGGTCATTAGTATTTGTGTATTTGTGTGATCATGTCGCTGAATTTATGCTGTTGTTTATCATCATTCAAGTGTTATATATTGAACTTTATCAGCGGTAAGAATACAATTATCTGATACTTAAATACACAAATATTGAATACTAATAATAAAAAAAATATAATAAAAAAAATAAATTTAGGTGGATTTTGTTGTTTTTATTAGCCGGAAAAAATGATGCCCAACTGTGCTGTACCATTGTGTCCGTTGTATTGTCTGAATGTTTTTTTGTTCATCAAATATCAAGTATGTATCATTTACTTTATTTTAATGCATTTAATCATCATTATAATATGCAATTATTTTTATTCGATTTATATTTTTTGGAAAAATCATAAACGCTTAGTCATTGCAAAATTTGTTGCATGCGTTTGTGTGTGTGCGTGTGTGTGCGTGTGCGTGTGTGTTACTCGTGTCGGTGTGACCACCAAGCCATTGCAATTTACAAAACAAAAATATTGTTTATTTAATTAAGCAGCTTTATCGGTGTCATTGAGAAAATTAAAATTTATTTATTTATGTAGGTACAATTATTTGACCAAAAGTGAATTATTTCTTAGTCATTGATGTGATTCAAATGACAATTTATAAATAATTTCATGATGTTTAATTTAACACCGGGACAGTTGTGTTATTTAACAATTTTGAATAATTAATATTATTAAGATTAAATGGTTTTAATCGCAGTTAAATGACATCAACATTTTGATGATGTAAATTGATAATGAATCATTTTCTGGCTCATCATAGTGAATTGATTATCGACTTTTCATGTTTTTTTTTATTGACATGTAATGGGAAATTTGTAGAGATTTCATTTACATTAAATTAATAATGGGAGTCACTTGAAGTAGCAATTTGTAGAAAAAAATAATACATTTTATTTTATATTTGTAAAAGAAAAATCGTTTTTATAATTGGGCAAATGCTTTCATTGAAATTTCCACTTTAAATTCAAAATTTAATTATCAGTTTTATACATTTTTTAGTTTCATATTTACCATTAACTAAGACTGACTATTAACAATTTTAATTTTTGACTCGATAAACCTGTGATTTGAATCATGAAGGCCAAACAGAGTAAATAATATTTGTATTTTTAAAAATACTCACGCAATCACAGCTGTAAAGTGTGATTTGACATAGACCAGATTGATATTTGTTGCTTGAAAATTTGACATGAACTTGCACGCACAGGGGAACAATAAAATCAAATATAAAAAGAATTAAAATTTATAAAATAATTAAAGAAAAAGTAGAAAAAACAACGAGTGTATGGAAAAAAAAAATGAACAAGCTTATGTCAACGTACAGGCTGCGTGTCGTTTTATATTTTACTTTAAATATTTTTTTTTTTTTTAACCATTACGACAAATGTCCCTCGACGTTTCAACGATAAAATCTCGTAGAAAACTTTATTCTTATTTTTATATATAATGCTTTTACACACATTGCGTTTTACTTTAAAAAATATCAAACAATTTTATTGATCTTAGAAATGCGATTGTCATCGAAACTGACATTTAATAAACAAAAAATTTTCAAATAATCCGACAAAATTAACATAGCTGATTATGGTTTTTTGTATTTCAATGAAAATATTTCATCACATTTTTAGTTATTATTTTTGTCCCAATAATTCAATCGATACATATGAAAATTTTCAATTAACATGAACATTTGTTGATAAAAAAAAACGTTGAGATTATTTTTTTTTTAATTAAATTTTGAGGTTTAATAAAAATATACAAGTTTTGATAATAAATTGTGGAATTTTCGGAGTATGAAATTGAATATTTTTTCGTTTAAAAAAAAAACTAATGGAAATACAGTGTGTGAAATTTCGTATTCATAACTCTCTATCAAAGCTCCCAAATATCTGAAAAAAAAAAAAAAAACAAATAGAAATAAATACAAAAATAAATCTTCAAAAGAAAAAATTTATTTTTATCAAAATTTTTTCATCGACTCAACACTTTGATATGTCGAATTCACCGGGAATTCCCCAATGTCCATCTGTTGAATATAGAAAATTCTCAAAGTTTAAAAAAGACGAGAAAGATTTTTATTTATTTATCTGAAATCCAACCATGTCGATGGGACAAAGTACATAAAGAGAATACAAAATTTCACCTTGAAAATCAGGGAAAAAACATTCAAGCTTGCAGCTTTCAGTACTTTTTTTTGTAAAAAATATTTTACCCTCGACGATAACGACGACATGAATTTATACATAAACCTGCATAAAGTAGATTTTTTTTTTAAAATTACTTCAACACTTGCTCTTTCATGTTTCTCTCTGACTTTTTCTCTGACCACTCATTGAGTTTTTCACTTGGTAAATACGACTCACTGCTTTAAAAAAAAAATAACAAAAATTTTAAACTGCAACTTTGTTTTATTTAAAATTAAATTTTGTATTTCTAAATTTAATTTCTATAAAAAATAACAATATTTTCCTTTTCGTTCAAACAAAAATGTTTACTAAACATTTTTAAACATTTTTTTTTTAACATAAAAATGATGGTAATTATTTGTAAAATTGAATCGATATAACCACATTAAACAAACACACTTTTGAGCTATCATGTTCGATGTGTATAGAATTGCAATCATGCTTGAGAAGAGCCATGTTTTGGTCAGTACACATCCTGTCTGGTATCACCTTAATACACACTACTTCATCGTGATATTCCAACGTGGATATTTTAATCAACTCTTTGATGTCAAAGTTTTCGTGATGAAAAATTAAGAAAATAACTCTTGTTTAAATATAAATCAGATAAAAAACTTCAATTAATAATTATACTCCAAGAAAATTCAATTAAAAACGAGTAAAAAAAGTATTCTGTCATCTGTATTTATTCTGACTTCTTATAATTTATAATGACAAAAAAAAAAACATCTTTTTCCGGGATAAATATCAAAGATTAATTTCAAACGAAAACTGTAGTCTCTTCTCTTCATTATTAGTTAGTTATTGTCACTACAATTATCTCCTCAAATTAAAAGAAAATAACAATATATTTTTTTTCATTAAAAAAAATACAATAAAATTATTATTTTATTTTTTTTTTTTTTACAACATAAAAATAGTTGGAAAAAAAAATACCTTAATTAGTAAAGTTGTTAGAGAAGTGAATATTTAACAAAAAATAAAAATAATAATGATAGAAAAGAAAACGCATAAAAAATAAATAAAAAATATAATAAATTTATGAAAAAAAAATGAAAAATGTGTGAGTGACTTTGCTGGATATTCTTGTGTGTTGTTTTATTTGGCAAAGTAATAAGGGTTGGTTTGAATGAAAAAAAAAAAAAAAAAAATGTAATAAAAGAGAGAGAAGATAAGAAAAGGGTGTGAGGTTGTTGTGTTTTGAAGGTGTGAAAGGTGGGCGCAGGAAATTTTGCCCTGAGATCTTTGTGCGATGGCATCAGGCTAAGCTATATATAAATATCCAGCCCCGGGTTGGTATCGATCCACGGACCCTTGTGCCTGGGAGTCCGGATTCATTCACAATTTCTCTTCATCTTTATATACAATTTTTTTTTCCTGCATATCGTTTTTAAGAATTTTTGAATATATTTATCATGAATAAATACAGATATTATACTGTAAATAATCTTGGCTGTCCGCAAGATGATGATATTTACCTGAATCTCCTCTGGTTCATAGCATCTGCAGGTATATAATGCGTCTTGTATCATAAATTTTATCCAACAACCATATTCTTATCTTCTTTTTACTGACTTTCTTCAATCTTTCTATTGAAAAATTATACATTCAAAGGCTTGCTTGGTATTCCTTTGATGATATATTTCATAGAGCTTCATGAAAAATGTACGAATTATTTCTATGAAATACATATAACTCTCATTCTTCTGGTAATTTCACGCATCAACTCTTGGTACTCGGTTTTTTTATTTTTTTAAAATTGAATCTAACGGATTTTTTTTATTATATCATCACTTGTTTTGTCGGGTATAATTATTTTTAAAAAACAAATGATAATCACATTGCAAAACTTTGCTGGATTTTAAATTATTTGAAAATTTTTCTTCATGTAGTTTTTTTTTTTATATCAAATAATATCAAATTTATCCTCAATATTATTTGTGTCTATAATGGTACAGTAAATTCTAGTTTAAAAAATAACTCGAGTGAAAATAAAACATGAATTTCATGAAGAGAAAAACGCTGGGTTTTTCATTTTTTTTCTTCTTTCGAATTGAATTTTGTCGAAATACTTGACACTTGACATTTCCATACATGATGAATAGAAAAATTTTAAAGAAACAAAACTTTATACTGAGTGAATAGTTTCTTCTTTTTTTTATAAATTTTTTATGGTTATTTCGTTTTATTTTCAAAGCTTGCGATAAGAGAAAAACACATATGAAAAAGCTTTTGGTTTTCTGGCTTTTTATATGGTGAGAGTAAGCAACAGATTTTACGGTTAAAGTAGTTAACTATATATAGACTACTTGACAGTGTCCAAGCTTTTCTGACGTTATTTTATTATTTTATATGGAACATAAAAGAACCGAGTAAACAGAAATAACTTTCTTATAAAATCCTCATTGTTAGATTTGAAATCGGGAAAAAAAGCATCATATTTAAATAACGCATTCAAATATTATTCATTGCTGTATTATAATTTTATTTTTCCGTTATTTTTCAATAGTAAATTAGAGTAGTAATAGTACTAGCAGTGTTGTTGTTGCTCCGATTAACTGTAAATATTTAATTATTTATTATAAAATTAATGATGCAACGATTTATTCAAATGATCATCGATAATTATGCCCACTTACCGACATTAAAAGAGGAAGATCAACAGTAAAAAGCCCATCCAATGATGTAAAATATAATTTTTTATTATAAAAGTACATAGTTGAACTTTGATTATGCTAGAAAGAAAAATTGAATTGAAAACAAAATTACAATGGGAATTTTAAAAATTATTTACCTGAATAGAATTTGATTTGAATTTAGTCCAAGTGTATACTGAAAATATTTGTTCAGTGATTTTGTTTTCCTGAAAAAATAAAATAACAATAATTATTTAATAGGACTTTTTTATCATGAATTTTCACTTACTTTTCGACTTGTAAAATGACAAGTTATTGTTATTAAAAAAATATGTAAACAAAGGACAAAACTATTTAGCCCATAATAATACACGAGTTCAAGTGGAGTAGTTTTTTTCTCTATGATACTTTTTGATAGCATATAAATTTTGTGTGTAAAATTTATTAGAAAGGCTAATATCCATAGAGATAATTGAACTGAAAAAATTGAATTGATTTTTTTTGCTGCTGTAAATAAATTGTAATGTCTCCATCTCAGATCTTCATATGTGATTTTATAATATTCTCTGTCGATGTTGCTTGATGAAAACTGATCATTTTCTACAAGTAAAATCAATTATTTATTTTCAATTTGAATGTCAAGTTTAATTCTCACCTTTACATAGTATAGTAGCTTGCAACAAATGATCTAATCGTGTGTAAAGTAGCCACATGATACCGCAAAATTTGTATATTTGCACAAAAATTGCTACGTTGAAAATTGTAACTGAAATTCGGTATATTGTTTTGAAAACGAACTCTTCTCTTTTATTTAAATACAAATAAGCTTGAACAGATTGAACCAGTATGACGACAATTACAAAACAACGAATGCAATTTACTACTGAAAGTTGTTTATTTTTTCGATGACAATAATTTGAAGAAACGTCGTAAATTCGTAGAGCACTGATGGCTTCAACGAGTTGATTTTTTTTTAAAACCATAATAGCACCATCACATGCAACTAGTATTAACTCCAATAGAAAAATTGTTATTGTCACAATCTCAATCAATTTAAAATCCTCCAAGTTTTTGGTATACTTGTATAATTGATATCCTCTTGTCACAATTCCAATGGTAAAAATAAAAATTGAATATACAAGTTGACATTTTTTAATCACAACCGAATGACCATTGTTTATTATTTTAAACGGAAATACACCAAAAGTTTTTGCCACGTGAAGAATCGTCTTGATGTCGTTTAACATTATTTATCGCTCAACCACTAACCACTTTATTTTACCTTCTGCCTCTTCTATCAAATTCAATATATTTTATACCACAAAAAGTTATATTTATTTTTTTTATCATAACATATTTATAGCTGAACAATCAAATATCAACTTAAATATTTATCAAACACTTAAATATTACAGTGCATAGTTTGTTTGTTTTTTGAAAAATTTAATTCAGAGTTATTAACTTTAATGACTGTCACTTTTCATTTGACAATTAATGATTGTTCGAATTTCAATTTCTTTTAATTGGCACAATAGATATTCCATAAAAAAACAAATATTATTTTAAAAATAAAATGTTTTTTATTTATGTTTTTTGAATTTAAAATTGGAGGGAATCAATTGTTTTAATATGCTTCCAATTTACATCATGAAGTTGCATTTATTTGTAGAAAACGTAGGTCAAGTTGTAGGTGATATTTATTGATGATGGCTATTTGCCAACTAATTTAACACTAAAATTTAAATTATTCTGAGAATTCAAAAAATTCCAATAAGTTTTTAATGAAAAAAATTCATTCCCAAGTTTTTTTTAGTTTTTTCAATGAACTATATCGATGGAAATTGAAAATTATTACTTTATTATCGTTTAAAGATTAAAAAAAATATAAAAATTCCGATACTCCGGCAATTGTTCTTATTTGAACAGGATATAGACGGAGATGATGGAGCCTCGAGCATGTCAGGCTGGTTATTCCATCCGAATCTTTTGTCATGTTAAATAGCCTGGGTTTTTCGGTGGATTTTAAATGACCTAAAAGCAGGGGAAAAATCAATTTTACAGTTTAATATCAAAGAAAATAATCGGATAAGGTAAAAATTACGATAAACTTTCCATCAATTTCCTTTTAATTGATGGAAAAAACATAATACACATAAAAATGATTAAACTTTTATATCATTAGTAAAGCTGCACATTTTTCAAAGTTTTTATTTGATTCTGTTCGATGTTTCTTCTTATCTTTAAATCTTCGAGATAAAACAAAAAGAGTTGATTTATCTTAAAATTAGAAGAAATAATGGAAAAGTGTTTTACAGAATTTACAAAATTTATTTCCACAATTTTATACATGAACTTCTGAATTAGTTATTTGAGATTTATTGACAAAACACGTGTTCTTTTTACCATCACTGATAGTTTGTCAACGTATAAATAGCAAATATAATTTGAGTTTTAAGCAGCTTGACAGCTAATCAGTGATATTGACAGTTAATTTGTTTATTTTTTTTTTTATTAATATTATAAACATTATGTTTGAGACTTTCATCAGCTTTTTGATACACAAAACGAGCTTATAAAATCAAATTTCATCATCAAGTCAACTGCAGTGACAATTATTAAACTTGAAATAAAAATTTTTCAGTTTATCATTTCATAAAGTTTAGGATATAATATTTTTTAATATTTATATCGATATTATTCACCGTGTAATTTATCTCTCATATATAAATATTATCTTTTTTTTTTAATCCACTCGAGCATTTATCCTTGTGAAAAAGATGATTATTATTTTTGAAACTTTTATCCCTCTATTTTGGAAGTGACATTTATTTCGGGCCATATAACGACGTTATTCCCATCAAGAGTTTTATTTTTTTTTTTTCTTTTATGTGATATTTATCTGCAGATAATTTAAGCTATCTTGAGCCTCGTAGAGGAGACAACATGCAGAGAGTATTTCTTTGATGAAAAGTTTTTTGATCTTGTTGATAAATATATTTGTTTTTTTTTTTTTTTTGTTATAAAAGTTTTTTTTTTTTTTGTATTTTCGTTGACAGCTATTTTGCAAGTGTCGAAAATTCAACGAGCCAAGTTTTATTAGAAAGCTCTCTTTCTCTTTGCTCGTATAGTTTTTTTTATTTTTCAACCCCCACTGGGTTTATATATATATTTTTATATAACATGAATGTAATATACCTAGAAGTATGATTAAATGCCTCATAAACTTGACTAGTTTAATATTGATGATATATATTTTCATATTTTTTTTGTATAACAATTTTATCTTGGTCATTTATTTATTTTTTTTTCTACTTTGTTTTGGGTAAAGAGACACTTTAGTCTTGTTGTACATGTCATTTTCATATGAAAATTTTTTAAAGAAAAATATAAAATTTGCAGTCAAGTGCAACTGTACATTTTATATCAAAATATTTTCTTTTTTATTTAAAAATACACAATAATGAACGGAAAAAACCACTTGTTAAATTAATGTAGTTTTTTTTTTTTTTTTTTTTGGCTTTGTATTATATGATAGTTAAATTTTAAAAAGAAAAGCTTTTAAATTTAATATAATCTAGTCATTTTAATTAATTTCTGCAGTTTTTTCTTCTTGATAATTTTAAATGAGCATTTGTTTTATTTTATTGAGTATAATTTTCAAGTCTCGATGAATTTATTTTTAATTGTTCAAATTAATATTGATTAACTAATATCAGTTTTTTTTTCTGGTTAAAAATATCTATATTTCATCAGTACCTTCGTAAAAGATGCAAACACAATGCATTTTGTCGACTCGAATCAATACTTCCACCTGTTGCGATTTTAAACATATTTTTTATCAAAAAATATTATAATTTCAGCTCAAATTAATATGAAATTTATATTATTATTATTATATTTTTAAAAGCTTTATTTTTACCTGAAATGATTCGTTAAATAATATTATGCTCTTATTGAAATATCCAACGATAATGGATTATGTAAATAATTAGCAACTCACAAATACCGAATATTTTGTGATGCATAATGACAGCTGATGGCTTCATGTCTATTAACTCGACATAATGATAGATTAATTTTATAAAAACGTAAATTACAAAAGATCAAATATTCAATTCAAAATATATATAAAATTTTATCAAATTAATTTCTAATTACAAATTAAAATTGAAATTTCAACACGTTGATTACATTATTTTACAACAAATAAATAAATTATTAAAATGAATTGAAATTTATTTGTAAAAATAATTGAATTCATCAATAACTGTCAATAATTTTCGATAATATATATCAAGTAAATATGATGATAACATATGTATCAAGAAGATTTATTTCTTTTGACTATTTTATGATAAAACCAGGGGCTGGGATCAATCGCCAACAAATTGGCATCTATTGATAATAAGGTCGAGGGATTTTCATCATTTCATATATCAAAACATACAAAACCAATATAATGATAACCCAGGTGGGGTTTCACTCGGATGTGAAATGATTCCAGCAGGTTTTTTTTTTATTTTTTATATTTTTTTTTTCATAAATAGTGGTGGTTTTTTTTTTATACTAGCATTAAAGTATCAGCCGAGGGGATAATTTCAAACGAACCTTTCTACCTTTACTCTATTGTGTCATGACATGAGCTTTTTTCCCCCTGGAAAATATATATATTTTTTTATTTTGTTTTGTTACTCAAGAGGGTGACCTTTTGTATGATTCTTTTTCACGAAAAAATTCTTGATAGAATCGTGAAGATAAATTACACTATCTTTC
>JAPYYR010002530.1:0-14221 GCA_030523065.1 Aphidius colemani
ATTCTTGTATCATATAAATGAACAATATTAGCCTAAAACCTAATCGAAATTCGATGATCAAGTTTTTAGTGTCCGATTTCACAAATTTTGACTCATTCAGAGATACTTGTGAGTCCATTAGGGACCTAAAAAAAATTTCAGTCTTGCGATACTGACGAGACTTTCAGTCGATACTCTCGGTCTCGGTATCGGTATCATTCAATTGATCTAAGGCAGTCTGAGTTTGGGTCTCGGTCTCGGTCTCGCTAAAGAAGACTAATCTCGGTACCGAATGAAGGCCTAATACTGACGCATGGAAAAAACGAAGTATATCATTTGGGAATTCACCATCTCTGTTTTACTGACCGGGTTCTAGTCCCCCGTCTTCTCCGGTCTACCTTTCCTCTTACCGCCCTCGGATCTAGAACCCCCGTTGTTACACTACTGTCATTTTAACAATTGGTCTTGTTCCATGTATTTTAAAATAAGTATCACGAAAAATATTGACATGTTTTTTTTAATTTTTATTTATTTGTTGGGGTAACAGCATTTTATTAGACATTGATATACAGCATACAATTAGATGGTGTTATCATTGAAATGAACATTCAACAAGACAACAAAATACCACAATTTTATATTATTATTATCTTTGAATGTTTTTTTTTTTTATCAACAACCTTTATTTATCAATTATCCCTGATGTATCATCATTTTTACATTATTATACGGATCGGTAACTTTTTTTTATGTTCATATCGGACGATCTGGACTATCATCTTTGAATATTACTATTATTATTATTATTATTATTATATTCAAAACATCAACATTGACTCAAGTTTCACTAATAGTGTGAGTATTAGTAATTTTAATAATTATTTTTTTAAAATATATGTATTTATATCTATCTCTTATCGAATGGAAGACATGAGATTTTGTTGTCTAATCCAGTTTCTTTTTGGATTTTTAATAACGATTTATCTAAATTAATTTCTTTCTTATTAATGAACTCATACAATGTAGTTGCTAAAAAAAGGTATGCAATTTTGCATATTTCATTCAGTTATAGGGCTAATAACGAAAAAAAATTGGCAATTAAGTTTGGCTTGAATGTAAAAATGATAAAATTAGCACTAAAAAAAAAACTTTTTCTAGCTTAATTAAAGAATAATGATAGTAACAAAATGAATAAATTGTTTTACTGAAAAAAAAAAAAATATTATTCATAACTTGAATGAATTGATATTGTCCGGCAATAGCGTCAACTCTGTGTAACAGTTATTAAAATGAGTATGTATTTTCAAATAAAAACTTTGTCATTTTGAATTAAATTTTACTTTTTAGCAACAGTAGGCTTTCTGGAGAAAAAACAACAATTAAATTTATCATTATTTTTCATAATATTTTAACTTGTTTTTCTCCAGTTTTTTTTTGTACGTAGCCAGAAAAATCATTCAATTTATTGTATATATTCTTCATAGATTTAATATTTGTGTAATATATCTCTCCAATTTCTTCACTCAGGTATCTGTTTCCTTGGGCAATAATGATTTTAAAAAAAAATATATGTATTTTTAAACATCTTTTTCTCATAAATAATTTTATGTATTATTTTCCTTTCATAATTTTTCGTGTGTTTTTAAAATGTCAGAATAATTAACTTTGAAACAAACTAACATAAAATAAACTCGTAATTTAATAAAACATTCGTTTAATCATTATAGTATCGCTTGATAGATGTATTATGCGACATTTATACGTTTAACGATCACCATCTACGAGATCTCAAATTGACACTGATATATTCTTATTGCCTATCTACACATTACAGATATATATTATATTTTCAACTTCAATTTATATTATTCAAACCCATAATTTATCAAACAAAGCAACTTAAATTGAACTCCATTTATGTACATTGTATAATTTTTATTTTCCTATGTATTTTTTTTTTTTTTGGTTTTTTAATAATTGATCGATATAATTTAGTATTGTAAAAATCATCGACAAGCATTTTTCAATTATATTTCGAATTTTGTAACTATTAAATTAACTTTTCTTTAATTTTTTTCAGGTAATAATTAATAGTCATCAATTGTTATTATTAAATAAATTACATAATATCATTTTAAACTTCAACAAAAAAAAAGAGTAATTTTTTTTCAACTAATCGTAGTCATACTGCTGAAAGTAGACATATATACTTTTACGATTTTAAATATTGAAATAATTATTTTTTCGTTATATTAATAGAGTAATAATCAACATTTAAAATAAATTGAATTACGCAGTTATAAAACAGAATATTTAATTAGTATATAATATGTCACTATGGTTTTTTTTCAAATTAATTAACATTTATATCTTCAACAATTATTGCACATCTCAGGTGTGTTATTTATTATTTCTTTTTTCTCTATTCGCAAAATATTATATTCACGAACGAGCCAGCTCGCTTCGGACAACAACACATCTCGGAATATTTTAAATCTTTCTTTCATAACAAGTCTAATTATCTTTTCTTTTTGAAAATATGTTTTTTTTTTCATTTATATGGACTTCGGTGACTTAGGACCACCAATGGATTATCAATAGATTTTTTTTTTCTTTTTTTTATAATTTCATATATATATATTCGAAATTGATATATTTTCACTCCTATAAGATTACCTATGCCAATTTTCATTAAGAATTAAACAAAAAGATTTTTTATTCGACTAAAACTTTCTGTTTGGATAAATTTTTCTTGCAGTAGTTTATTTTTTCAATTTTATCAGTATTTAAAATTATGATACAATTGAAAATGAACGAATGCTTCAAAACTATATAGTTTATATTATTATTATTATTTTTTGATTATGTGTTATTTCAATATTCATGGTTGTCTCCAAAAAAGCCTCAGGGTATTATTTTATTAACTAAATTACAAATCATGACCAAGTCGATCCATTTCTGTCAATAAAAAGTCAATGTCACTTTCCTTAACGGCTGCGCTGGAGATGATATTCCGGAAAAAATTTGGACGGCGGTCATCTGGTTGATAGCCGACCATCAAGGTGCCAGTTTCCATCATTCGTGCTTTTAAGATTGGACATATCTGTTGAAATAGATTAAAAGAGACGAAAATGAATTTTTTATGTGTTTACTTTGATGCGTTGTCATTCTTGATGAACTTGTCAATACGATTATTACCTCGCCAAGTATGCTTTCTCGCTGTGAACTATGAGGCGTATTTCTAACTCGTGTTGGAAGATACCAGAAACAAACATTCACTAACTCAGGCTCGAGAATCAAGTAGAATTTATCAGGCATTTCTTTGATTCGTTTAACCATGTATTCAGTTAATTCCATCAATCGGTTCATGTGTTTCTCAAAACCATCAGTTCCCTAAAATATTAATTGATTTAAAAAATGCAAAAGTTTGTTCAAAATTTATTTATAGAATTGAATTGAATACGACGAACTAGATTTTAAATATATTAATCGATAATTGCATAAAACAAAAAGATAACGTGGTGTTCCCAAGCGGTCACACATCCAAGTATTAAAACCACGCTTTTTTTTTTTCTTTTAAAGTAAAAAAATGACTGCTCGTTAAGTTCTTCGAATTTATATTGCTTTTTTCATTTAAATTAATAATTTTTCAGTAACATTCGTTATTAAAATTATGAAAAATATATCGGATATATCGTCTTGACCATATCGTATCGTATCGAGTTTGACGATACGATATAAAACCCCATCAGATATCGTCACCTCCATATCGTATCGTAACGTCATACCGTCATATCGCGGCATCACCCCGAGTGGAAATCAAGTTTTGATCAGGCAACTTGATCAAGAATTGATCCAAACGTAACGCAAAAATGGATCAAAAAATGATCAAGTTATAGCTGGTCAAGATTTGATCAAGTTACCTGTTCATCCGTCGAGCCTGACCAGATTTCCACTCGGGACTACACACTGTTAAAAATCTTGGTTTTTTCCAATACATTTTTAGGCTTCTACCATACCAAGTTGCGGTAAAAACTTCAAATTTGTATGGAAAAACGGGATTAACAACACAATATAAAAAAATATTGTAAATTTATCAAATGTATGATACCAATGTTATAGGGTTTTGTAAATTACCAACTACGTTCGCACTGAAAAAATTAGAAAGCGTTGGCTCTACTTCGACCATCCAACCATCACTGGTTTGAACCTTATTAAGTGCGTGTTTTAAAAAATAGAAAAACCTCTTCTTACAAATTACTCTTTCTCTTTTCTGTGTGATAACAGAAAAAATTCTGCGTCAACACAAAATTACAAATTATAAGACGTTTTTTTTTCAATTTTTCGATACAAATATTGTAATTATTCCACAACTCTTGGAAAAACTACTCAAACTATTTTGGAATTTTACAATGCAAAAAGATATAGTAATTTTCTATATACATATATATCGTTATTTTACTAAATACATTGTAAACTGCAAGTTTGTATTTTTACAAAGACGACTGATAAAATTACAAAGCTCATAGTAAATGTAGCATTACCATATTACATTGTAATTTTACCAAGTGGGCTCGCAAAAAAACTTCCTAACATTTGTTGGTAAATCCACAGTATAAATTTTTAACAGTGCAGTTCTCGTCCGATCACTGAAGTCAAGCATCGTTGAGCGTAGATAGTACTCGGATGAGTGACCACTTGGGATCACCGCGTGTGGTTATCTCTTAAATTTTTTTTTTTTTTTTATATTTTGATTTATAGTCTGTAACTGCTTTCTCACCACAAGTAAAGTAATTTCAAGTAACGTTTAAATCTATTTTTTTGCAGTAACATAAGTCGTATTAGTTATAATTTCAAAGAAATAACAAAAACTTTCATTTCAAATTTTCAGTAGAATTGATATATATAGAAATTTTGAACTATTACTTTCGCGATCATTTCAGAATCATAAAATGTACGTTACCTTTGAGCGCCATTGCAGCCAAAGCTTGAAAATGTCATTGTGACGACCACACTGTATTACCTTGTCACCAGTGTCATATTTAACATCATAGAGTTTATCGGTCATAAATAGATATTCAGCAGACATCTGATTACAGCTAATGAGTAATCCCTGAACAATAAATTAAAGAAAAACAATTAAAATTTATCGTCGAGTATAACTTGAGCTTGACTCATACCTTCATAAACTTTATAAAATTGGTTTAAATAGGCATTAAAATTTATAACAATTACAAGCATTCCAGAGATGAATTATTATCAAGTAAATTTGCATTTACGTTATGAAGAGAAAGGGTACAGCATTGCGCAGCTGATGAAATTTTTGGTCGATAGTAACCAATCTGGCAAGACTTGCGCTCTAAGTTTTTTATTATGCAATGAAAATTTTAAAATGGCGACAAAATCATCTATGTTTCTGAATAATAGCATGCCATATATTGCAATTCCCACATTCTGGGTGTTCTATACACTGTTAAAAAAAAATAATTAGTTTCCCTATGCTACTATAGTATCGAGGGACGTTTTCGGAAATATCATTCAACATACTATTTTTATAATTTTTTTTACTATGTGAGCTTTGAATTTTACTATATTTGCATAGTAAAAACTAATCTGAAGAGAAAAACCTGTTTTTATTATTATGCGGTTATAGTAGACTTTACTTGGTCAATAGATAGTCTTCAATATAGTAATGCTACAAACAACCATAGACGTATTCCCGTGTAGGAATTGTCAAGACTCATGGCTGGTTCTTTGCTTCCAAAGGGTCATATGCTAATGCTTGGCTGACCATTGGTTGAAGAAGAGCTGGAAAAACTGTTTTCGAGTCATTCATGGGCTGAGTCTTGGTAAATCATTGGGCGGCCAAGACTGAAAACAGATGATTAATAAGGAGACGGTCGGATGACATGATTAAGCCAAAGTAACGCTGGCCAGCCATTACTCGACCGTTCATCAGCCAAGTCTTGGTAAATTATTGGGTGGCTAAGACTAGAAACATTTAGTCAAAGATGATTAAGTCTAAATAACGTAACAGAGATTCGAACTGAGAACTTTAAGGGTGAAAGGCAAGTATGCTATCAGATTGACCGCAAAGGAGAATAACTTGTTACTTTTCAATAATAAATTGATTAATTAGTTAGTTGATTATTGTATATAATTATTATTTGGTATTGAAAACCATGAAATTTTAGTTTTGAGTTGAAAAAAAACATCGATATCAAAAAAAATTACTATTAAAAAAGACAAATTAAACTACATACAATAATCAACTAACTAATCAATTAGCTCAATATACAATCAGCAAATTAATTAAATCATAATTTTATGAATTAATAAAGTGAATATAGTGTTAAATTTTAAAAGTAAAAAAATCAATTTTAATAAATATAAATAAAAATAAAAAATTGTATGTTCAATTAAAATGATTAATTGTATTCTTTTCTTAAAAAAATATATATATATATTTTTTTAATAATAATATTATATATATATTATTATTATATTATATATATATATATAATAGATACGATATTAATTATCAAAATAAAAAATTAATTCTAAAATTAAAAAAAAAAAATTAAATAAATAACTGGAATTTTTGTTTATTTAATATTAAATTTCGTTGAGTGAAATAATAAAAGTTGCAAAAGGAAATACAAAAATTGTAATATATTTAAAACTTTTTAATGGCAGCGTAACAAATTTTGTTATGCAGCACGGCACTTTTTACTAAATCAATAAACAAAAACTGTTGTACCGGCAAAACTAAATTTATAAATCTGACCAACCAGTATTGTTGAGTTACAACTTCGCATCTACTTTGTTGTGCGGCACGACAATTTTTCTCTAGTTGTCCCAACAATTTTTATTGTATTTTTTTTCTCAGTGTAGCATGTATACATATAATAATAATTATTATAAATAACTTGACGTCATTTTTGAATAAACAAATAATTCCGGTAAATAGAATAGAATAAAATGCACTAGGAAACATTGTAAATTTTACCATGTAACATATTCGATTTAACGAACGCTAGATTTGACTATGCAACATAGTACTTTTTAACAACATACATCGTCTTTTTTCTAATTGAAACACTCGGAGACTAGGATGAATAAAGTGTAAACTTTTACAATGTGTATAGTACATATTACTCTTTTCCCGAAAACGTTTCCGAGTACTAAAAAACCTAGTAAGAATAATAGTGAAACCAATTATTTTTTATTTTTTTTTTTTTGCTGCACTTCATAGTTCAATAGACTCGAAAAAACTTGTTAAGCTAACATTTTTTTAATTAATAATATTAACTCTATAACATATATTTTTGTGTTGAAACAAAATAAATGTAAAACTATCAATTGAAAATTTAAGAGAAATGTTGATTCAGAACATGTAATTTCGTTTAACTGTGCAGTGATAAAAAATTGTAAATAATAAAAAAGTTTTTTGTATCCCCTTGATTTTGGGTTAAAAAAAACTTTTTTTTTACTCATGCAACAGCCGTCAGTAAGCGGAATTTTAATATCTGTTGGGAGTAAGAAGATGGGTCGTATATGTATAGGGGACAGGGGTGAGTTAGCAATAACTACAGCGTGCCAAAATAACTGAAGGGATCGCACCCTCTGTCAGCAAGCCAGCTTTCCATTCCAACAAAGCCTTGCCGTGGTAACATATGTTATCTCTCATTTTAATTAAATTCCAATAGTCGTCTGTCCAGGCATTTACCCTGCACCTAGCTCAGGAATGTAACTATTTTCATAAACATCATGCTTTACTTTAAATGCTTCTAAAAGCCAAAATTGTGACAGACAGCTATTATACTTTTTATCCAAATCCAAGATGATTCATTAATATGTAAACTTTTTGTTGTATCTTTGTATCTTTTTATTTTATCAATGATGCAGGTGTTTTAACAATTTTCTAAACCATTCCCAAGCTCTCAACAAATACTTGAAATAATTTGACATAATTTTTTTGCCCAACTAGCTAAAATTACAATAATTAACTTACATCTTCTTTGAAGTGAATAGACGAACACTGTAGTAAAGCACCCATAAGTTTATGAGGATTCCAAGTAACTGAATCCGCACTGCAAACAATAATAACATATAAAATTTTGATAAATCAATCAGTATATATATTTTGACAGCTAATCGTAAGATACATGAAAGTCTCAGCTTGTTTATAGTCCCTTGGGTATTGAACTTTTTGAGACTCCATCAATTCACAGTCTGATGCCAGTTTAAATAGAAAAGGGATTTATTAATATTATATAGATATAACTGTGGCAATGAATTTAGCCTGGCTGTACCCTCAGAACTCTCGCGGTTGGATTTTCAACCCTCGTTGAATAATCCACTTGAAAACTTGGCGTATAAAAAAAAATACGCGATATCGCTTAATGTGTATATCTTTAAATGTTGCAGCTAATGGTTTTTATCGTCATTTATATTTTTTTCTTTTACCTAAAACATGATTTTCTTTATATTGTAAATCAATCAAATGACAAGAGTTATCGATATACCCGGTAAGTGACATCAATGCTTAAATCTGTTAAAATATGTTGGGGTGAAGGGATTTTAGCTGAAGATTCTTCCTTTTTATTTTGTCCATCCTGCGGCTGATACGAATAAAGGGGATCGTTTTGGACTTGAAGTGGTATAAATCGTAACTTTATGTCACACACAGATACCACTCCATTAGTTACATTTCTATGTCATTCAATGTTTGCTCAACTATAGTTAAGCATATATATACTTTAAATAGTTTCAACAAAAATTATAATTTTAACCGAAAAAAAAATTTGGAATTAATTCCATTTATTTTTCGACTTTTATGATATAAATTTATAGATGACATTGATATTTAAAAATTCATTCGAACTTTATCAAATTACTAGTCATTCGAATTGAAAAAATAAAAAATTTGATCTTATTGAATAATAAAATTAAGGAAATTATGGATATGCCTGATTAAGTGAAAATAAATTTTAATCGTATTATATATGTTCATAAAAAAAATGATAAGCTTAAAAAAAAAAAAGATTGCAGTAAAATGTTAATGTGCACGGATGGAGATTGATTAATGCGATTCACAGCTGGTCTTGGCATTTATTTATATATATATATGTATAACTGTAATTGTCCTCGATCCCCATAATACATTTTAACATCCGTGCCAGAGCTATAGGTGTCAACCCCAAAACCCGACGACCATATAAATTACTTCCAACTCTAGATGCTAATTATCCAAGCCACTAAATGGATGAAATGCAAAAATAGAAAAATAATTAGAGCTTATTTGATAAATAAATCAAATAAATTATTGTCAATTTTATGAAAGAAGTTTCTTCAGAGGGCAATAATATGTTCATAGGAAAAATATTTATTTTTTTAATAGTGATTACAAATTAAAGTCTTGAATTCAATTTTAGAATTAATATTTTTGTGCACAAAAAAAAATGTGACTTAAACTGTCACAGATTTTTTTTTTTTTTTTTTTTTTTTTTTTTTTTTTTTTTTTTTTTTTTTTTTTTTTTTTTTTTTTTTTTTTTTTTTTTTTTTTTTTAAAAGAATGCAGATGAAATTTGAAATTCAAATAACCCAACTCAAATGTATAAGAAACATATGCTATAGACAAAAATGCAATGATAGAATTAAAAATAATAACTTCATTGATAAAAACAAGGGAATCAAGAACAAAACTCATTCATAATTAATAAAAGTTTATTGCTCTTTTAGTATTTTTAGTGTTTAGTGTTTCCATAATTCATCCTTAGTTTGAGTTAAAAGGAGCAAGTTGTTTTAAAACTTGAACTAAAAATTTTATGCAAATTTAAATACAACATAATCTTGAAGTTTTACGTGAAATTTCAATGAAAAATTTTATCCATTATTTGCGAGAACAATCGAACCATAGATAAGTCAACTATGTTTAAGTAAAAAAAAAAAAGAATGAAAGAACCTTGACTTTACTCTGAATTTATATTTTTTCACTGGCCTTTTTTTACTAATTATTCTTGACTTGATCGCGATGTTATGAAAGAAAAAAAACATGATATGAAAAAGGGGAATAATAATGAAAGACATGTGACGGAGCAAAGTGAAAAAAGACGTTCTTTGTGCTGCTTCAGTGAGTTTAATCTTGCATTGTTGAATATCGACACAGACAATAAGGGATCGCAGTTACTTTTTTCTTTTATTTTTTGAGTATTGCAATGTACGGAAAGCGAACAAAAAATGAAAATAAGAACGAGGACGAGTTTAGAGAATGATAGTGTTCACTCCCTCGTCAGATTGGAGTATTTTTTTTTCAATATTTTGTATTAAGTACTCTTGTCAAATGTAAAAGCAAAGAGTATAGAATCTTGTTTTGGCTAAATGTGCTCCAGGGAACTGATCCAGCTGTTGTGAAGTTCATCCTGGTGACGGATTGTTGCTTGATGTGTTGGTGATGATGGTTTGAGATAGGGGATTGTTTTAATTACAGGCCCTCCAGCTCATCAAACACTCATAGAGAAAATATATAAACGTAAATTTGTGTTAGAATTTAACAAAAGGATAAATCAATGTTTTTTACTACTTTTGCAATTTTTTTTTTTTTGGTTCAAATGATAAAATTTATGATAAATCAATAGCTATACTGTATATAGCTTCAATAAATAATATAAGTTACAATCTATTGACAAAAAATTATCAACAAATACCCCCGTGGGACTCATCATTCGAAAATTATCCTGCAGTCGATTTTATTCTTAAAAAATATAAAACAAGGGGTCGAAATGGAATACTTGAATTGAAATATATAAAAAACAGCGAACAGATGCGCTGTGGATGCAAATCGAGAGTTAATCTTGCCACCCCGAATGTTAGCAGACGAGGCCACACTTCTCTTTACCCCCACACTTGCATTCTGGCACTCTCTGTGTAGCTGAATACTATAAGGGAGTATGAAAAAAAAATTAAAAAAAAAAAACAATTTTATGTAGAAATAAAAATTTCTTTGTTAATCAATCTGTTATTCGTAGGTTTTAAAAAATCTTATTTTATTTATTTTTTTATAAAATACTTTGTATAAATAATGTAAATTTAAATATTTTTCAAGTCTCTAAAAAAAACATGTTTTGTTTTTGAAATTTTAATTTAACATAGATAAGATTTAAAAAATGTCGATTTGTGTTTTTTTGTCATGTTGATTCACAAATTGAATGAACAGAAGAATTTTGAATTAATATTAACTTTCGTTTTATTTGTATTTTTATTTTAACAATTGTTCTTGTGTTTACAAAGTTATATGTAAAAATATTTTTTAAATATTCAGGATAAAAATTAATTTGTTGCGGTTAAAATTTTAACATTTACTTCTTTTTATATCAAGAGGCACGGTAGTGCCTCGAGTAAAGTATGAGAAAGAAGAGATATATGTGTTGATGAGAATATGTGTGAAGAAAAAATTCTCAGTGAAATATTTTGTCCCCTTCCGTCCCCAATTTTTAAAAATTTAATTAAAATATGATAGAGTTGAGTCAGGATAATGAGATTTGGTAATGATCCCATAAATCGATGTCTAGTTTTTTTTTAGAACAAAAATCAGATTTTTTCATTACGAAAATATTTATTTAAGCAACATTGATATTACGGTCTTTGTCTTTTTTCTTCCGTTCAGTTAGTAAAACTTTACAATTATTTTCCATCTCTTCCTACGAGCTCGTTTCTTTTTTTTCGTGTTTATATACTGGTTGCAATGCAGAACATTATTATTGTTACAATTATTTATATTCTCGGCATAACCTCTAACACCTTTGACAGCAGATAATGAGGGATAAAAATTTTGTACCTGATCACGCCTGGTTCTTTTTGAAAAACACCAAGCTTATCGTATTTTCTAGTATGGTCAAGTATAAAATTTTGTCAACTATCAAGACTTGATGTATATCTAAGATTTTTTCGGTATCATATCTTTTTGAATTTAAAAAACAAAACAAATGGAAAATTAGCATAATGATAATTGATGACAATTTCGAATACTTATCTCTTTTTTTGTAAAAAAAACTGTGTTTTTTTTTTTTTTTTTCGTGATATACTTACACTGTAAGCTTGATGGTATATACGCAAAAATAATACTATAGCTATATTTTCATATATATATAGGTATGTAAATGACCGATTTTATTGGTAAATTCCATTTGGTTAGCACGCGAAACCTATTGATATGTAAAATTGCATGAAAAGAAAATGAAAAATAAAAAACATTAAATGTATTGATTTTGGTATCAAGTTGAGCTTCGGAAAGATGCTATTGGTGAATGAGTGGGTTTTTGCCCGAGGACTACATCAAGCTAAGCTCCAATAAACTATAAAAACTGGATGGCTTAAGTCGCCCCGAGTAGCTTTTTTTCTGGGAAAATACTCTTGGATCCCGCTCAGGCAAATATTCACCATGTGCTAATTTTAACAGGGTCATATCTATGAAGAGTGTGATAGATATAGATATGTTTATAGTGATCGTGAAATTTTTTATTTCCGTTCTTTCAATGTTGAGTAATTTCCAATATATTAAATATCCAATATTTCCAAATATTGACATTTGACGTTTATTCATAAATGCATATGTATATAATTATATATAATTTTTTGATTGTACAATACGTTTTTAAATTTTACTTACCGTTCAATACCAGTCAGTCTGGGATGTCTATATTTTTTTGATAATAGCAGCCCACCGCCCCAAGCCGCCTAAAAACAAACAAAAAAAAAAAAAAAGTTTCTTAGAAATGAGCAACTTTAATGGAAACTAAAACTCACTTCAAATGAACAACAATATTAAAAGTAAGTACTCCCGTGAAGGAGAAAACAACAAGACTTGGCTGCCAGTCTTGGTCGATACTTGATCAGGGCTTGGGGACTCACACAAATTTAAGGCTACTAATACTCGGCCATTACTTTCAAAAATTTATTAACATAATAAAAAAAAATATTTTACGATTGTTTAAACAATTCAATTTGTTTATTTATATGAGCATTAATTTATTAAACTTACATCAACGTGAAGCCAGAGACCATATTTTTCGCAAATATCAGCAATATCGGAAATAGGATCAAATGCACCAATGACTGTTGTGCCAGCAGTTGCATTGACAAAAAATGGAATGTGTCCTTTTCTTTTTCGTTCGATAATAAGTTCCTCCAGTTTTGAAGGAATAATATGACCACGTTCATCACTTGGGACCATTACACAGTTGTCAGTGCCAAGTCCACAAACTGAGGCACAAGACTTGACGGAATAATGACACTAAAAAGAAAATAAACAACATATAAAAGATGTCAAGTGAATCCGACATTTTGTATTGTGCTTGGTTTCATCATGAAAAGGTATATCTGGATGATATAAGAATGATCTGAAAGACAGTCAAAATATTTCGCTGATATTCTCAGGACTAGGAAAGTTTTTGAATTCTTGCGGAATCATCTCAAGCGTGAGAAAAAAATTGTATTCATGAAATATAAAAATGTCACAATAATTTTTTAAATTAGTAATTAATGAAACAAAATATTCAAAAAAAAAGATAAAGAGATAAGAACACGTGATGTTCCCTCAAGCGGTTACCCATCCAAGTACTAACCTCGCTCAACAATGGTTTATCTTTGCCCCACTGAGGTTTTTTTATATAGCCAAAAAATAAGTACGTAACTATTTTTACCAGCCAAATTCCTTCCTCAACCTGTATGTAACTACTTTTACCAGCCAAATTCATACTTAGCTACATCTCAACGATGCTTGACTTCAGTGATCGGACGAGCGCTGGTATTTTCATCGTGATATGGCCGTTATCTGAAAATGCCGCTACTCCCAACGACTTATCACCAGCTTCTTCACACTTTTCCCCATGTCATTTAAATCAATTAAATATGAAAATTTCATCATACCAGTTTACATTTAACTTGGATCAAATTTTTGTGATTGTTTTATGCAATCCACTTGGTGAAAAGTCTCAAGAATAGGCCTTCATTCGGTACCGAGACTCGAGACCGAGACCCGAGACCGAGAGTATCGACTGAAAGTCTCGTCAGTATCGCGAGACTATGAAAATTTTAAATAATTTTTTTTTTTTTTTTTTTCTTGTCGTAACGAATCCCATTGAAAAAAAAACCGTTATGCAGTAAATTCCTGCTCAGTAAAACACTGCACAGTAGGGCACTGACGCCAAAGTAACAACAAGATATTTACAAGCCTTATGTA
>JAPYYR010002531.1:0-11925 GCA_030523065.1 Aphidius colemani
AGCGTATGATATCGAAGATGTATGATACTATTGTATGATACATCGGTATCATACCTACCCTACACTGTTTGAGAGTAAAAGTGGTGCACTCTAGATAGCCGCCGTATTCGAGGACACGAAATGTTACCCCCTCCATCGAATTTTATTCTCCTGGTCTCTAGTCTTCATGAATTAAAGTAAAAAAAAGGAGGTTATGTGCCAGTGCTGCCACAACAAAAGTTAGCTTTTTCCTATAAAATTTTGGCCGGTGAAAGTTGGAAACGGAAAAAAATATTTGAGTGCATTCGTCTAAGGGTGCGAACTCACGACAACTAAAATTTCTGCTTGTAACTAGATTCACTTAAGTTACTAAATTTACTGCAAATCCGTGACTTTAGAACAAGCTTAACAGCGTTAAGCTTGTTCTGGAATCACGGAGAAACACAGTAGGTTTAGTCAATTCACTGACAATTTAGTTCTAATTTAGTGAATGTCTTAATGTGGCAATAAAAAACAATAAGAAACAGTAACAAACATAAACAAAAATAACATTGTAGCAATTAATGCTTGAACATGTATTGGTATATAAAAAATGTCATGTGTAGAGACTACCACGACAAAAACAGTTTTTTCTTATAAAATTTCGGCTGGTAATGCAGGGCGACGGCGGTAATCGAAAAAAAAAAATTTATCAAACTAATGCACCCATGGGTTCGCTAAAGTCTTTTACAATACTTTAATATAATTATACGATTTTATTATTAGCCGAGTAGAAGGTCGGCGAAGGAAGGTATTTGTAAAAACTTGGTCGACTTGAATTGACTTGAATTGACCATTATCCCGGTCAATTGGCGTCGATTCAAATCAACTCGACCCAATTGAAGTTCGCTGAAGTCTTTTACAATAGCTTAATATAATTATACGATTTTTTTTTTTTGTCTAAAATTTTTTTTCGTTTTCAACTTTTACCCCGTAACACCGGCTTTACACTAGAAACAGAAGAAACGACAAAAGTAATAAAATTTTATATGGAATTTTCCAGACTTCCCTTATAACACTTTACATTGTTATGTCCTAATTTGACAGTAACAAACACTAAGAAACAGTAACAAACATAAACGAAAATAACATTGTAGCAATTAATGCTTTAAAATGTATCGTTATAAAAAAAATATCACCTGCCAGCACTGCCACGACAAGAAACAGCTTTTTCCTATAAAATTTTGGCCGGTATTACAGGGCGAAAGTGAAAAACGAAAAAAAATTTTTTATCAACCGAATGCACCCCTGTTCCATTTTTCGTGCAAGATCATCTCGGAAAAAAAATTAAAACAAAGCGTAGCATTCATAAATAATAATCAATCCTTTATCTTTATTATTTTATTTATCACTATTGTTTTGATAAGAATGGCTGTCAATGTTTGCAGTGCATCGAGATTTACTATACCGGTGATTAGAATAACAAATATATCAACGTTAACTAATACTCGGTAAGCCTTGATGTCAATTATGAAAACAACTTTGAACTATCCCAAATCATTGCAAAATTTGCATAAAAAATGTACATTCTTTTCAATTACCTGAGTCATTTCATTGGATTAAAACGTACTTGAAAAAACCATTATTTGTTATGGTTTTCAATTTTGTCAATTCAGATTTCTCACAAGGTCTTTGGTATCTCCAAACAGCAGTGAAGGATGGCTAAGCAAGCTTGGCGTTCAAAAACTTGAACCAACCAAAGAATCTCACTCCCGGATGCTTTCGGACAAGGAGGTTATTTATGCATTACATACTCACAACATTCGACCTGATTCAATCGATAAATATCTCAAAAATTAGTAACTATATTATAAAAATTGTTTGATATAATTGTTTCGTAGATTTATCGAATATTAGTAATTTTCTCATGAAATTTATACTTTAGCGAAGAAAATGTTAATCTCATCCATTCCAAAAGAACTGAATTAAATTGTGAATTGGTCGCATCATGGACTGTTGATGTCGGTGATCTCGATCAAGCATTACATCTGTGGCAATACACTGGAGGTTTTGAACGCATTGATCGGGCTCAAACTGTTTTGTCACAAGATGAGGTATAATTTATATGATTCTTTAAATCTATCTCTTTGTTTTCTAAAAAAAAGTCATTTTTGTTGTCTTAGTCTTATCAAAAATTACTCAAAGAACGTGGCAACCATTTGCGCTCTCGTCACTTACAGTATCTATTAGCATTCAGTTATTGGCCACCAGTTGTCAAAAGAGAAGAAAAGAATATTTATGAAATACGGAGTTATAGGCTACGACCAGGAACTATGATTGAGTGGGGAAATAATTGGGCAAGAGCAATAAATCATAGAAGAAAAAATGACGAGCCATTTGCAGCGTATTTTTCGCAAATTGGAAGATTATACAATGTTCATCATATTTGGTGTAAGAAACTCACTATTTTAACCAACCTTTATTCGACTTGATTCATTAACAATACTGTATCAATTATCGACAGGCTACAAAGATTTACAATCAAGGAAAGAAACTCGTGAAAGTGCTTGGCGTTCTCCTGGATGGGATGAGTGTGTTGCTTACACAGTGCCTCTTATACGTGAAATGCATTGTCGCATATTGACTCCAACAAGCTTTTCACCAACCAAATAATTATCATATTATTAATCAAGATAAGAATATTATATTGTCACTATTATCTTCATCATTTGTCTACTGTGCATACTCTTTGTTTGTACAGTAATGTAATAACGTAATTGGTGAGATTAAAAAGAATTATGTATTACTGTTAATAGAAATGAAAAAAAATAAATGGGGAGATGTGTCCATACTTTATTATTCAACAAAGTTGAATATCGATGCCTTTTTATTTATTATAATTTTTTTATTTCTGTTTCACAGCTACAAAACGATCACTTACATTGGTTATTCAATTTAAGAAATGTTATACACGTGAGATTAATTGATTATAACTTATAATTTATAAGACATTTTCATTTTTACATAATTATATGTTGATGTATTTTGGTACGTCAGATGGAGCATGAAAGTTTTAATTCCCAACTAATGTAACTTTTATATCAATATGCATATTTATTGATTTTATCTATTACTTAGATATAAAAAAAACCTACTATCAAGATATTTCAATTAATGACTAAATTATACCATCATTGATAATAAGCTATGTTATCGACCCATAGAAATAAAAAATGTTGATAGTTTCCAGTAAGTAATAGGAATATTTTATTCAATTGTCTTACGGGATCAATAGTAAACTAATATATTTATTGTTATTGATATTCATTATTCATCTGCTTCGTGAAATAATTGGATCACCGTTAAATCGTTGTTTTTTTCGTGCGGCTTACTTTTTTTAAAATCATTGTTAACATAATTATTTTCTCTATTTAATTTTTGTGTTGTAATTTTATTAATATTTGTGTAACTATGTTATTTATAAATACTAACATAAAAATGAACAAATAGTAGTAGAGGTGGACGAACGATAACGATTGTTATTTACCTCTCAAAATTGTTTTTTTGCTTTTTTATATATTATAAAATGTTTTAAACTGATAATTCTTTTTTCGAATTACAATTTTAAATTATGTAAGTTTATTCAACTTCTACGACCATATTTGAGATTCAGATAATTGTTTAAAATTTTTGCTGAATAGCATCACAGATTTATTATGGTTATCAACTTTTTAATTATTGACGAATATTGAATTTGCGAGTTTTACTAGTCTTTCAATTTAAATCTATAGAAAACAGTCATTCTTCCGCTGTTAATTATCGTTACTTGCTGAACTGAGATGGACAAACTGTACCTTTATTATGACTCAAAATAAATAAGCAGCAAAAAAAAAAAGACCGTTTGTTCTTCTTGCGCCGTTGTTATGTCAATTAAATTTATAAACATTTGCGTTGAATTCCACCATTCATTAGAAAACATATTTGAAAAATTTGAATTTAACAGAAAAAAAAACCAAGCGTTATAATTATCTAAACTCTGTGTAATTGTAATTGGCTACACTGTGTTAAAAAAAAAAAAAAAAGAAAGTTTTTTTAATATTTTATTTTTTGAATAAAAGTGGTACCCCGAAAATAATATAGTAAAAAAGTTTACTTTTGTGCATTTAGCAAGATTTTTTAACAGATGGTAAACTTGAGACAAGTTATTCAAACTAATAAAATTCTATAAAAGAACAATATAAATATTTATACAGTACTATAATATATATTATATATTATATTGAGTTGTATTAAATAATGACGCAGTTCCGATGGAATTTTTCGTAATGTTACATTGGTTAATTACTTATTGACCTAAAAAAATTAAAGGCTATTTGGGGGAAAAGAGGTGGAGCTATTGCTGTGGGCCAGGCTGAGTACAGAGCCACTAAGACTTTCGTCATCTGGATATGATTCTTTTGATGCTTCTGCTATTGCTAAAGCACTATAAAATATATTAACACGAAAAAATATTTATGAATCTTGTCACTAATTTATTTTATGGTTCATAATATTGTCACCATAGTATAAGGACTTCATTGGTAAATTATGAATCGAAATGAAGGTGCCGCTAAAGACTATAAGCGTTCAGCTGAAACTTAGGTACATGCGTTCTATTAATACGCAGAACTGCCCGCTAATACAAAAAAACTGTTCCACTGCTGCAGCTGAACACTCGCCAGTTCCCGTAGTATAAATGTCTAGCGTTCTTCGGGCTGTTGTTCAGTAGAAGCAGTGTCGCAGTTTTTGCAGTAAAGGGTATAGAAGATTATAACAAATTATGAACAAATTTTTTTTATCAGAAAATGATATTTACACCCTTGTAATACTATGGCGACAGTATAAATAATAATTCAAACATACCTGAAGCCAATTCGAGCACTTTCTTCGTCAAACTGTTGTAACTCTCGTTCTTGTTTTTCATGCAACAAACGTATTCTGTCGCTACGTCCTTGAAGAAACTCTTGAGTTTCAAGCTCCATTTTTTGCTCAAGAAGGGCTCGTCGAACAGAAACACGATCTTCCAATTCTCGACGTTCGCGATTCCTTTGAGCTTCAGCTTGCATTTTATTTTTTGACTGATAAGCCATTAAAATTTCCAATTCATAATTAAGTCTTTCCTGTAATTATAAAAAAAGTTTTATAATTTTGGTTTATTGATAAAAATAAATAAAAATCAATAAAAATTGACATGAAACCTTCAGATTATGACATTCAACTTCTTGAGACTCATCTAATCGTATACTTTGTTTCTGTAACATTTCAGCAATACTTTGCTCATATTGATCTCCAAGTAAAGCTAGTTTTCGTCTTTGCTCTTCTTTCAATTTTTTAATAACAGCTTTTTGTTCATCTTTCGGAGTTGTTTGTAATATTTGAGCTTTCAATGCTTTATATTGCCGTGTTTGTATTTTGCATGTTTCTCGAAATTGCTTTCTTATTTGCATTTCTTTTTGCTAAAAATTATTTAAAAATTATTAATATTTTTTTTGAAACAAAACTTTTATTATATTAGTATATTACTTTCAAGCTTTTGGGTTGTTGTTTAAGCTCGAGTGCATGTTTTTTTCGTAAATCTCGTTCTGCACGCTGCATATAATCTTGTTGATTACATAATTCTGTAGCATGCTGTCGTTGCACTTGTTCTTCCCGCAATGAGTGAACTGCTCTTTGTTGTCGGTACTCCAATTCTTGAGTTTTTTCATGATGTCTTAGCAACATTGCATGTGCTTGTTCTAATTGTTGCTGTCGTTTGTTAAGTTCCTAAATATCAACATAATTTTAAAATAAAAAACAATTATAAGTAGGTTTGAAATGTATTGAAAAACTCACTTCACGTAATAATTCTTGCTCAAGACTATGAAAAATAAGTAGTTTTTTTCTACGAAACTTTCGTATCTCGAGATCAAGATATTCACGTTGTCCACGAGCAAGTCGCTGTTCTTCGTGAGCTTCCATTTGACGAAGATTATCTTTTTGACTTTGAAGTGTTGCATCACGTTGTCGCTTCGGAGTAACTTCATCTTGAGATAATTCTTTCTTCCATCTTTCTTTGTATGCTTTGTATTCACGTTTTTGTTGTGCTTCAAGAGCTTTACGATCTGCCTCTTGTCGAGTTATTATTTCTTTTTGAAGTTTTTTTTCAGCATTTTGATTTTGTTTTACTTTACGCTCTAATTCTTGCGTATGTCTAAATTGTAATTTTTCAAGTTCCTTGCTAAACTGTTGTAAAAGACTTTCATATTCTTTATCTAGTAATTGTTTGTGTGATTCTACTTCCATTTTACAACGTTCTTCGAGTTTCACAAGAGCCCCTTGATGCTCTCTTCTCATTCTTTTGTAGCCACTCATTTGCTCATGCATTTCCTCTTGCATGTGTTCTTTTTGCTGTTTTGTAACAATTGATGTTGTTCGTATGGTTGCGAAATTATTAGCTCCATGCTCAAGTAGATTGGCAGTAACACCAGCTGACATTTTATGACGATTTTTCATTGATCCAGATAAATCATTTGCATCCACATGCGGTAAAGGTAAGCTATTGGTTGATGAACTTTGAGAACTTGCTGAAACCCCAATCGAATGTATTGAATGCTCAGATGTTATAGAATTACTTTTACTACTGTCTCCACCTATTTGCTCGTCAGGAGTATCTGAAAATATCAATAACTTTTATATTTTTTTTTTTGCAATAATAATTAAAAACTTTACAAACCATCCACATCGCCAACAGTGCTCTCACTCTCGCATGCATCAATCATAAGAATTTTCTTCATTTTACGATAATTTAAATTATCAAGTTCACGAACAGCTGCTTTTGTTCTTTGTATAAGATCAATAAGAACTTGTGGGGATCTCGTCCGCGTTACAAATTCATGCTGAAAGTAAATGAACAAATGAATCAACATTATTAATAATGCTTGAATTGTTAAATGAAAATACAAGACTCACCGATAACAACTTGCCGGATGAAGGTCGCTCATTCGGACTTTTTGTTAAACAAACTTCCACAAAGTGCCCAAAAACATCCGACCAATCCGGTGAATTTAATGTCGGTGTATCATTTTGTGCAATATGATACAGTGCGCTCATTGCATTCATATTAAAGTATGGAGGTTTTCTTTCAGCTAAGGAAAAAATTTTTTTCACAATTGGATCATAAAAGTGGAGTTTAAACCAACATATATTATGATAAACAAAGCATACACCAGAAGTAAATGCAATGTTTATCCAGACGAACCTTACCCAATTCGATACATGTTATTCCCAGAGACCATACATCAACTTTGCCATCATATTGTCCTTCATCCATAGCCAAAATAACTTCGGGTGCCATCCAATAAGGAGTACCAACGAAACTATTCGCTGGGCATTTGATGCTAGCAGAACCAAAATCAGCCAATTTGACTGTTCCATTTTCTGTTAATAGTATATTGCCAGCTTTAACATCACGGTGGATTCGACCTAGTGAGTGGAGATAGTGCAAGCCACGTAACACACCGTCACAAATTGCAGCAATTTCGTCTTCTTTTAACGGTCGTTTATGCACTTCGATTATGTCAGAAGCTGAGCCAAGGCAATACTCCATCACTAACTAGAGATGAAAATTGATAAATACTAATGTGCATTATAAATAGAGTTTTTAGATTTTCTCGTGTAACTAACCCAAGCAGTATGATCTCGAAGATAGCATCCTTTGTATTCAATTGTATTTGGATGATTCAACTGCCGAAGAAAACGAATTTCCTTAAGAATATCCTGCCATTTTTCAACTGTTTGTTTACCAAGATAAGACATTTTTTTTATGGCTACAATTTCTTTGGTGAGAAGACAACGTGCATAATAAACTGCACCAAAACTTCCATGACCAATTTCTCTAAGATCTTCAAATATTTTTTCGGGATCATTTTTCTCAAATAATTCGGCAATCTCAGGATCTTTAAGACTACCAGGTCTTGGAATAGGTGGCATAGTATTTTTGTAAGTTTTCTATTAGCTCAGCTGAAAGTTTATTGAGTTTGTTAGATTCGGTTCGATTTTTTGAATGTAAAATACATATCAGCTCATAGATGTTACGTTCATTGATAGATTAGGTTCTGTAAACATTCATCACAATGAAAAAAATAAGTTTCAAATTAAATCTTGTATTTCTGTTTAATAAGCATTGGTAGAATAATTGTTGAAGCAATAGGACATCTAAAGTGTCACATAATTACCAAGTTTGGCTTTCTGATAGAAATTTATTTTCATTCATGAACAAAAGTGTAATGACACTCATCTCGATAGTCAGAAAGATGCCAAAACATTGCAGGTTTGGAAAAGTAATAAAACTATTAAGACTAAAAAAATCCACAGTGCATCAATTTCAAGATTTTCAATCAGTGTTTCAATATTCACCAAGACTGGAAATACTCTTCTTGATATTTACTTGTTAGAAAAAAGGAACCTTATTTTAAATTTTTAGGCGTATATTATATACTGCGTTATTAAAATTGATCGTATGTCACTTTTTAAGAAAAACATAACCATAAACAAAATTAAATTCAGCCAATTGACACACGTTAGAGTTTTATGTACCGTCAATTTAGTTAAAAGAAATATAAATAATATTGGAATGAAAAAAAAAAACTAAAAAAAAATTTTATGCGAGATATCGGGCTGTACGTACAATAGGTATGATAACGTCAAAAACAAAGAAATATTATAATATCCATATGAATAGCAAAAACAACAAAATCAACGACTATATTGAATAGTCAAACAATGTAATTAGCAATTAGTAATTAGCAAACAATAGTAAAGGTCTCAATATTCGTTGTTTAATCAAGAGTTTAACTTGGAAATTATGCAAAACTTCAACAATTACCACATGAAATATAATTATTCTATTATTTTTTGGTCAAGACAATATAGTTAAATTCGATCATTAATGTATACCTTTCTTGATGCCCCTACTTGCATGTATTACAGTGTATTATCACTTGAAACAGTAAAACACTGTAAAAAATTTATTTATTATTTATTGTGTGTTTATGTGCTTGAGAGCGTTCGCAAAATTACCGTTCGTTCGGATCTTGAAAATGGCTGACTTTGGTAGATTTTATTTTGTGTGTGTGGTATTCTTGGTCCAAATTAGTGCAAATTTTTCACTTTACTAGTTAAGAAGACTAGAGCCAGCAATGCCAACCCAGCTGGCCACAATTATGGGCAGTGATCAGTGTGGGGTAAATGGTCGATTTTTTGGTTTAATACTTTAATACCGGTATGAAGGTATGAGAGTATTAAACTGGTATAATACCGGTATGAAAGTATTAAAATCAGGAACGCCCCCTTTGGCATCAAAACTGTCTACCATACCAGCATAAACCTCTCAGCTGTCAAATTTTTGTGGTTATAAATAAATATTCATTACAAAGTAAATATACGAAATCAACAATAATATTATATAAAAAAAAAATTTGAAAATTATTCTAACAATTATTAAAATATGAAGTGCATAAATTTGTTAAGCATGTTGAAATCAAATGCCAGTTCTTGCTAGCTACTTCATTACACTTTGCCTGTGTGATTATGTCAGAGTCCAATAATTTCTGCTCTATAAGTGTCAAAAAAGACGAATTGCATTAAAAAAACCCATTTATTTTTTAATTTTATTGTATCAATGAGTGTGATACTATCATTTATTAAAACTCCATAAAATTTAATTGAAAGTTTTTCTTTTGCCAAATCTATTGCTTCCAAAATGACTTCAGTCCAATCGAAAGTATCTGGTGATATTTTTAACTTGGATAAATATACAATACCAACATTTATTTTACGTATAATAGCAAAGAGCTCAGATAATGGTTGAATTTTTATAATGACAATTCCTTCTGAACCAGCAGATGAGTTATTTTGGTTAATTTCATTGTGTAAATCATGCAGCATATTATTTGATAAATCCTTCAGCTGAGATAATTGATAAGAAGGCCTCAATGTTTTCATTAAATTAACAAAGTGAATAGAGTTTACCACTGCAAGGGGTATATTACAACCAGCAAACAGTTTTAAAACTAACATATTAATTTTTTGATGTTCTTTTGGTAATATAGAGTCAATAAATGGTGATAATGAATCAATCTTGCGTTTTGTTAATTTCCTTCGTTTTGGAGTGTAATTGATAAGAGGGCCTCAATGTTTTCATTAAATTAACAAAGTGAATGGAGTTTACCACTGCAAGGGGTATATTACAACCAACAAACAATTTTAAAACTAACATATTAATTTTTTGATGTTCTTTTGGTAATATAGAGTCAATAAATGGTGATAATGAACTAATCTTGCGTTTTGATAATTTCCTTCGTTTTGGAGTGTCTGAGATAGATGATATAAATGCATTATGATTGACTGAATGTATATCATCATCATCCTGAATAATTACGGGTACTTCACTTTCGTCTGAGCCTATGGCAATTACTCTTGGAATTTCGACGAGACTTGATGTTCCAATATCACCAGACAGGTGAATAGAATCTACGTTTTCCAAGATGCCAGCATTATCTTAGTTTTTTGGTTGGCACGTTCGTCTTAAATAATAGAAATGTATCAGATAATATTCATGATCATCTATTTACATAAATTGAATAACGAAATAAAAGTGATAAATTTACCTGTGTCTTTGTAATCTTGTTATGGCTGTATTTGTGACTTTTTTGTTGCACAATAAACAAATGGCTAATATTTTGCCTGTAAGGTAAATCCACCTTCTTTCCGATGACTGTGCGTTGGTCTGCCATCTCGATTCATTCTTAAGACTATTTCTTAATTAAGTTATTAAAAAAATTAATTAACGAAACAACTATAAAATTTACTCATATCTAACCAACATTTCATTTGTAGAAAAAAAAATAATAAAAATGGTGTATGACGTGATATACGGAAATTCTCATAGAGAGCGTTGCTAACACGGTATGAAAGTATACGACCTAAGCGGTATCATACCAACCCAACATTCGACGATTTTTGGAGTATCATACAATCATACGTATCTTACTACATAAAGTGTATGAAAGTTAAAAGTGCCCTCTGTTCTCTAACTAACTCATTTATCTAACACATACCGCTACACCAATGTACACAACTGTCAAAACTGTTTTTTCTGAAACGCAGCAATGAATGATGAATTATTTGACGGGCAGATAGAAATAAATCAATGAATTCAGGAATAATTTCCCAAGTACTATTGAGACGATGCTTTGAAGACTTTTTTTATAAGTTGATCTCGATAATATTGAAGTGTATTATCAACACAGCTGTTCACTTGACGAATCAGTTTGCGGGATAGATTTGTTACATCACTTCTAGAAAATAATAGAAAAAATATATTCGTGATATTGAGTGATGATATTAATTATCTGTGTGATTTAAATCTTGTAATCAGTGGATTCATTATTATTTTTTTACACACTAAACAGACGAACTTTTCTCTTGGCATTTTATGTTTCCTAAAACCATTATGTTGAAACCCTTCTTTTCTACAAATCATGTGATGGTCTATTTTTATTATTATTTTTTAAAATTTTTTCCATGAAACATATATTCAGGCAAGATTCCGATTACCGAGACAGAAGTTTTTTTTTGGTTTTTTACAGTAAATGACCTAAGGATTACAGGAAAAATTCCTGCACGTGTGCAAATTGGTAAAACAGTAAAATTCAATAAAGGCAATCAATAGAACTCGCCGAAATGTAAAAAAAGTCTATATAAATATTTCGATATCTTGAAAAAATTTCGAGTTATCAATTTTTTTTTTAGGGAATTTTAATTTCCTATTGTTTTCGCTTTTCATCTGGACCCCCCCCCCCCCAACCATGGTAGACCCCCCACCCCGAAAATTTTTTTAAGTCCATTAATCTAAATACGATAAATCTGGTAAATATGAAGGAAACATAA
>JAPYYR010002533.1:0-30767 GCA_030523065.1 Aphidius colemani
TAATAATGCTGCAGGTACATTATGCTTATTATTATGAAGTTGACTCATTCTCATTGAAAAATGTATTTTTTTCTCAACACTAATTGATTTAAAATTTTATTGTTTTTTACATTTTTTATATACTTCAATAATAATTATATGAATTTCATTCGTCGGGTTCTCAGTTTATTTATATTCCAAAAGGTTATCAACAAAACAATGGGGAAATTTTTAAAATTTGAGTCCTGAATCAGTCTAGATGTGACTCAAACTTACTGTATTTTTTTTTTTTTGATTATATAAACATTTTAAATGACCATTATTGGGGCAAAGCTTTTTAAAAAAATTATAGAATATTTGTAAAATTGAAAAAATGATACTAGCAGTGAAACAATCTTGAAAATTGTTGGTCTCAATGTCCTCGAGCAAAACATCACTCGTTAAAAAACAATGGAAATGATAAATTTAACTAAAAGGTAATTGTTGGAAAGATAATTTCTAGAATAAAAAAACTTATAGCATTATTTTTAGAGCAAGAAAAAAATGTCTTTTGATCACCTTCAAAATAACTTGAATAATATTATCTTTGCTCGGGATGAGTGGTATTTTTTTGGCAGAAAATATCATGGAGTCGATAATTTTTGTTTTTTTTCGGTTGGGAATGTTTTTCATGGTGAATATCTTGGTGCAACCTTTAAGAAATTACATCAACCTAACCCAAGGGGCACCACTTATTCGAATATTTTGTTCACCATGTTGCTCATATATCGCCGCAGGGATTTACCTCTCACTGCTAGTATGTAAAGTATCGATATTATGTATTTATTATAATATATCCCGGTTGGGAATATACATGCACTATATAGGCGCAATATTGCTGGATTTTATTCACAATTTAAGCACAAGAAAACTTTTGGGTTATCATGTGGTTCCAAAGGTAAATCTGATTTTTTTTATTCAAATTACTTTTACATTTAAACTGCAGATGAATGATGATCAATGAAAATTTGCATATATTTGCATACATTAATTTCATATAGAGTTTTTGATCGCTGTAAAATTAATTGCCTAAATTATTATTATAACTAGAAAAATCTTGACAAATTGACTAGAGTCAATTGAAATTTGTTTGATTTTCTTTCAGTACACAGCTGATGATTATTTCGAGGTTTAAATTTAAAGATACGATGGAAATGAAATGCTTGTTTTCGATGAATTGTCACTATACTAACGCAGCTGCTACTGTTTTGTCTGACTTTTTTATTTTTACTTTTCTCTACTGTAATCTTTCACTGAATTTACAATCCCTCAACATATCACGTTGTATTTATTTAAACTTTCAAAAAATAATAAAAAAAAAATCTATTCGTTGTCCAATGTCAGCACCTCTATTAACAAACAACATCGACGACATGCTTAAAACTCATCAGCACAATTATTCACCACCCAAACAAAAGCATTAATCATTATTTTGTTTTTTTTTTTTCTCATTTATAAATCTGTCGAATTTTATTTTTGTCAAAAGTCTGCTAGAGCAAGAAAAAAAGAAGAATAAATTATAAATTTATTTTTATATTTTTAATTTAACATTTTTTCTTTTTTTTTTTTTTTGTTCGGTCGTAAGCATACATATGAGAGAAGCGAGAAATTAAAAAAATATTCGAATACTACAACGGTCAAAGAAAGGCCTGTTTTGTGATGCTCATTGCCTGAGGGATAACTTTGGCAAAGAGATGGTGGCTGGTTTGATGGAATGTTGTTGCCTCCGACCCAAAAGGCCCTCCCTCTGCACGAGCCACACGAGTATACAACATATACAACGAAATTTCCAAACGCAAAAACTAACATTATATACTCTTCTTATGTACTGACTCCAACATCACTTTAACAGCCTTTTTCTTTTATTTTTTTTTAAATTTTTTTTCACACATCTCTTTGAAGAAAATATCACGTAATCTTGATTCTATTTTTCATCTAGAATCCATATCAAAATGATTCAATACCTAAAAACAAAAAAAAATAAGCAAAAAATTTTTATAAAGGCCCACATATTTCATATCTGCAGTGGTTATATTATAAATAAATATATTGAATTATTATTTTTGATGTTGTTTATATCAAACGCTTACTTTACAATGTGGTTTTATGTTTCAAAATTACTGGCACGATCAAAATATGATAAAATATATATGAGCAACAATATCTGATCTCAAAACGATGTGCGCAAGTTGATTTTTTTTTTTTCTTTTTCATTCCATCAAGATAGATTCAAGATAGCGACACATATTTCTTTCAACATCCCGAACTATCTGGATTTTTATATTTTATTTTTTGAAAATATGTCTACTTATCTTTTTTCAAAGAAACACATTGTCGTTGTATATAAATACAGCTAAATTGATTTATTTTTTTTACATTGCAATAAGACGATATGTTGGAGACCATTTAATATCATCGGGACATTAAATTTCTTGCAACAATTATTTCGATTTACTTTTTCTTTAACACACACGGATCCCATCGTTTTCTCAATATATATTCCCAAGAGTATCTTCATACACCAAGTGTCCTTCTTTTTTTTTTTTTTTTTATCATTCTTTCTTTTTACCTTGTCGCTTGGCATCAGCTAATTTATCGCTCGTATCCATCTTCGTTATCGCCGGCTGATTGAGATCTACCGTGGATTTTATCTATATATACATATAATTTTTTTTCACTTTTTTTTTTCTTTCACTCAATGACTCTGACAGTCTTGCTGTACACTCATCCAGAAAATAATTGGAATTGAATTAACTGTATACCTTTTTCGAAATATATTGCAACATATTCTGGAGAAAATGAAAATACTTCAATCATTTGATGAGTCGATTTCTTTCGGAGGCAAAATGCTAAGACAGTTTGAAAAATATTTTAATGTTCAGTACATCAAAACTATTATTATTATCATTTATTAATATAGCACTTGTGTTATTTTGCATTCAATCAGACAGCAGATGTACATGTATTAATACATTTGTGACAAAGAAAAGGAGACGGAGAAACCCGTCATCAAAAATTACCACAAGCGCCATCAGACATTATTATTATAACTATTATTATTGTTGTTGTTTTGTTTTTTTTTTTCATCATGGTTATTGAGCGGTAAATTTGTCGCCACGTGTTTTATTGTACGATGAAATTGGAGGGTGGTATATACATGACAACCCTCGATGTATTGAGGCTTCAATACCAGTGGTCGCGACAAAAACATTATGCACACTGAACTCAATGTGTCACTCAAAATCATTATTATTTAAGATATAAACTTTGGGTTTTCACACTTTAACAGTCCATTGCGTTTTCAACCAGTTCTTTTGATGTATAAATTAATTTTTTTTTCTATAATTAATAAAACTGTAAATGTCGCAAAAGTAAAAAATCATTTTTTTTGTTTTTGCTGGAGTAAATTTGTAAACAAAATTTATAGCTTATCAATATAATTATTTTTATATTATGATTAAAGTTTTAAACTTTAATAATTGATTAAAATAATTTAAAACACGTTGAGCCTTTAACTAACAAGGCTTTTGCGAGAGTGTTGAAAATTTTAAAACTTTCAGTTGGTAACGAGGAGCACAGGTCCCATCGAGGTTTACCAAAGTTTTTCTCTGCTTTTTATGTTTTTTTTTTTTTTTTTTTTTGTTTTTGTCATTCATAAAATACACCAAGATTTATTAGTATGAAGATCACTTTATTTTTATGGTCTAATTTTTTGTCTCAAATAAAACAAAAAAAGAAAAAACACTTCAATGTATTTCCGGCAGAGATTTTAATTACAGTTAACTCTTTATTTCTTTTTTTTTCTAAGGGATGTTGTATAAAATGACGAGACCACAAAAAACAACATCCTTCTTGTATCTATAAGCAGAAAGATGAGAGCTTTACTCTAAAGAGGCACGTGCGTATCACATGTCGTTCAAATGTGAGACAGAGTGAGAAAGGGTGAGAGACGGGTAACAGAGAGTTTACATTTTGCTACCATTAACACTTTTTTTTTTTACTGCTGCTGGCTCGGTTTACTATATATATAAAAAACATACAACGAAAAATTTTACTGGCATTTCCGCACGTTAACGCCACTCTCAAAAAACAAGTTTCTCTTTTTTTCGTTTTTTTTTTTATCCATATTTTTGATACACTTGGGTATATTTATACAAATATAGATTAAAGTTTTTTTTTTTAATTTTTTTTCCTCATTTTCCATGATGGTGGTCTGCATTTTAAATCGTAAATAATATTAAAAATTCATATAATAGCACTTGATTTATATTTGATGAAAAAAAATCATCAAAAATCATAAAAAGTGTCAAATGTTTTGTTATATGTGTGGCTGTGTGTGTCTTGTGAGTAGCCTAAAAGCTCAAGGGCTTTTTATCATGATATCGAATTATCAAATTGCACAAACTGTCATAGTTGATAATTAAGACAGCATCTCACGTTTAATTGAGACAATTATCATTGTAACATAACCATTGCTTTTGACATATCACGAAAGCACTGAATTTCTACAGTACCATTTGGACAAAACTACACTCGTCGTATTAATTAATACAATCTCAAATACGTGCTCATTCTAATTTGAACCCTTTTACAATACACATTAATTTTGTACAAGATATCACATCTCGTTTTCTCCTATATACATTGTTATTTTATTTTTTGAATTATACAATTATTTAATGACAGAATTATTTACTGGAAATTAGCTTATTGATTGTTTTTTAAATAAAATTATAAATTATATTTCAGATGAATTTTCCATGTAATTTAATACCTTAAGTGTAACCTTTCCACTTGGAATCGATTTAAAATTCACGAGTTTATTATTTTCTATTTAAAAACTTGAAACAATAAGCCAAATTTCTGACTTATATAATGTTTAGAGTTTTTATTTTTGTTTTACAAGTAATAAATTATACTTGTTGATAATTGATATGTTGACTTGTATACAACTCGTATATCCAACTAAGCTTCATGCACTCATCTGGATGCACCTTGAGAGGGGTCAATGTTTGTTTAAATGGCCTGACACAGCATGGTCATTTTTCTCTGGTTGAAGAATCGATCGATCTGTATTCATAGGTCGTACGACATAAATTACTACTCGGTATGTCCATGAATCAGATAACTGTCAGGGTCGCGATGTCTCAATTATAAGCTGTTCTTTTCGTTATACCGTCCGACAGCATGATGATCTGCATTCTTTTTTTTTATTTTTATTTATAACTGTATAGTACTATATTGTTCTCAATTAATTGGTTTCTCTATAGTGCTCAATTTTATTCATTAATTCAACTGTCTTTATTTTCGTTTTATTATTTTTTTTTTCGTTTAGTAAAAATCGAGTTATGGAATTGCGACATGGACAACTGATGACCATATTTTAACTATATTTTTTTTATTTTTTTAAAACTGTTGGTCACGAATGTTCCTATCAGTGACTGTATGAATTGTCATCGATCATTGTTAATGAATATTCCTATTCTCTTCGTTGTGCTCGTCACAAAAAATATATGTCCCATCAAGTTTCTTTAGATTTATTCAAACTGTCATGCTACTTGAACTTTTATTCAACATTTATTTATTTTTTTTATTATTTTTTTTATATTAGTTATCTACTTTGTTTTCTAATATCGTCAGAATTTGCATGCTGGCCAGATATGTTCTAACATGAGTGAATAATGGCACAATGTCGCGACACTGTAAAAATGTTTCTTTATTTTTTTTTTCTTCAAATTGATGAAATCAGTATAAAAAAAATAATATATATGAATGAATAAACTTGCATATATAGTCTCAAGCATTATCATCATCATCAAAAGATTTATATCATTGTTGACATGTTGAGGTTATACTGATTTATTTATCGTTCATGATTCACCATGGAAAAATTATGCTTAATTTTGATGATTATGATCACATTGTTATCATGAAAATAACCGAAAGGTATATTATAGTTTAAAAATTAAATGATTGTATGTTAAGAAAAACTGTGCTTTAAAGAGGGACAGAAAAAAATAATAATGTATAAAAAAAAATAACCAGCTGGGCTGTAAATCATCGGCGTCATACGGCTCATTTGTAAGACAAACTAAAGTTTCTGTAGTTAAAACATATTATCTCACCAACATTTGTTTGGTCTCATCACCAATTGGTTGTGAATTTTCAACAGTTGAAAAGAGACAGTTACACATACATATATGTGTTCATATACTAGGAAGATGATTATAAAGCTAATTCATTGCGGGACATCACCCCGCCAATCGGACAATTAATCTTTCCACAAAGTAGTTCATGATTTTTTATTTTTTTTATTAAAAAAAAAATTCAAGATGAAAAAAAAAATCACGTCAAATTGAGTGATATATATATGGACAAGTGACCAAGAATTTCCAACCGTCGTTGACTTGTAAATGTCTTTTCGTAAATATAAAACGAATGGAAATATATATATAATTTTTCGTTTAGCCACCATCACATTACAGATGAAATTTTGTAGTTTATATATTTCATCGCTAAAAATAAATTGTTAAATTGTCAAAGTGACTCACTAGTCTCTCTTTGACACCCTACATGCACACATTTTACGTACAAAGTATATGTATACTCAACTAAATCTTTGTTCGAAAAAAAATCAAAAAAACTAATTATTCAGCGTGTCATAAAATTATTCTGATTCATCATGAATATTTAAATTCCCAAAAAATTGACACAATTATATATATCTCGATAAATTTTTTTTATTTAATCCTCTTGATCTTGATACTCGTAAAAATTTATTTACTTTTATTTTAATTCTTTTTTTTTCTTTTTGTTTTCTGTGATCTCATGCTGAGTATTTTGACCCCGAGAATATAAGATGACTTTGTGTCGCCTTTGCTTGCTCTCAAGAAACGAAATGTCTGTCCGGTTGTCAATTTTAGTTTACATTTGTATGATAAGTGGCAGTCGAGAAAAGCCAAACATATATATATTCACTGCAGTGAAAAGTCAAATATAAAGAGACATGAGAAAAGTGCACATAGAAAGCACTTGAATTCTGTTCAAATAAAAATGTTTTTTTAAATCTTTTTACCTTTGCTATATTCGAAGAAACAGTTGTGAAAAAAGAAAGAAAATTTTTGTTTTTTTTTTCTAATAGTGCGACAAATGTCTATGATACGTAACTTACCATTTACCATCGTTTATTTTTAGCTTTTGTGTGGAAGGAGGACAAGATACACTCTAAATAGAGTTTGTCTTAGCCTTGTCATGTTTTATACTTTTATATACACATTATAGTGGATCCCAAAACAGGCAATAGTCTGAAATGATAATAGCTTAATGACATGTAATTTTAGTATTCATTATATACACTGGGATATTATTCGACTTTTTATTTATTTTTTTGGCTCAATGCCGCGACGTTGTTGTCAATTTAAAGGCTAAGTAATCAAATCAAAATTATCCCAAGTCAAAAAAATGTATAAATTACTTTTAAATTTGGACACATAAATTTTTTATAAATAGATTATTTTTTTTTTTACATGATCATTTACTTCTAATATAATTTAAATATATTTTTTTTCATTTTTAGTATTCAAAACATTAAATGTTGCTGCAAAGATGTTGCTGCTGCCAATCTTACAATATTTTCCTACGACTCTCTTCAATTCTTCTAAATATAACTTAAAAAATAATAATGTCACATTTTTGTTTTTATGTTCATCTATACGATATAAAGATGAGTTTGAATGCGTATGTGTGGGTTGATGTTGAATCCAAAGTAGGAAAAGTTAACATATAATTGGCTGCACTTAAATCTTTATACCGTAGCAGTAAAAATGCGTAGAGCGCCACATAAATTTACATGAGTACAATATAAAACGAGCACCCTTTTTTTTTTTTTTCTTTTTTATTCGCTTTTATTTTTCTTGTCAAAAAAAAGTACCATTTATAATTTTATTGCAAAAATTTTTCAAATCTTCTATTTTCACAAAATATTCTTTACATTGAAATGGAAAGAAAATAATGAAAAAAAAAAAAAAACATTTTACATTTTCGATAAGAGTTGGTCATTTATAATCTCATATCAAGAAAATTTTCAAAAGCTTTTTGTGAATACATCGATGGGAGATCTTTGATAGTTGTTATGATAAAAAAATAAAGAAAATCATCATCGTTGTCGGTTTTTTTTTTGGTAAATAAAAGCACTTAATATATTTAAAGAAAAATTAAAAAATAATAATAAATTTAGCAAAGTGACAATTTTACATAGACTTAAAAAAGAAAAAAAAAAAATCGAATCCATGGCAGTATCTCTCATTACTGTCTCACTCAAAGTCACCCTTGTCCCTTCAGGGACAACGAGAAAAAGCACTGTGCAATTAAAAAAGTTAAGATTGATAAATGACATGGAATTAATGCTGAGGGTAGAGACCTCTGGAGGGCATATACAGCAAAGAAAGTATTTTTGTGGGTATGAATGCGTATAAAAATGAAAGGGAGGTGGTTATAGGGTGGCTGGGGGAGGGTGTATATGGTGTTGGCAGAAGTGAGGGTGGGTTGGGTAAATTTTACAGAATAGTATAGAAGAACGAGGGTGATTGCGGGTGGCTTAATAGTGTTTGTATGCATGGGAACTAGTGCGAGGGGTGATATTACAATCAACCCCTCGCATTTTGACGTGTGCGTCGTCAAAATGGACCGTCACTAAAGGGGAATGAAAAACGTGTCCCGTGACTAAAAAAAAAAAATTATTATTATAATAAAAATCTATCAACGAAACATGATATTCATTTGTTATAATTTTTTTTTGTTATTATTTGTATTGTTTCAGGTGATGCAAGTAATGCGAGTATTGGTAGTGGTGAAGGTACGGGTGAAGAAGATGATGATTCTTCGGGTAAAAAAAATCAAAAGAAACGAGGTATTTTTCCAAAGGTTGCAACAAATATCTTAAGGGCGTGGCTATTCCAACACCTGACGGTAAGTTAAAAAATTAAATAAATAATAATAATATTTTCTAGTACAGTAGTTGTAACATACATATAGTAGTGTATAAAACAAGAGACATGAAATAAAAAAATACTGTTGCCCCCCTGTAATATTTATAAGTAATGTTCTATATACCAATGCAAAGATAAGAGAAATATATATTTATTTTCCATTCATTGAAACGTTTTCATTCTCTTCTTATTTATCATTCTATCTTTGTCTAAATTCGTCATGATTCACGAGTAATATGAGCCGCAAAACGCACAACCCGATTAGCCTCCCCTTTTTCAATCTATATAGAATTCACTATGATGTGTACATATATATACGCAGTTGCCTAATACAGTAGTGTATATATGTCTCTTTCAACTGGCATTGAACACAGCAAGTTGAATTTTCATGTGATCGGGTTACCTTGCTCAGCGATAATCATATTGCAAGCTTGGTTAATGCCATTACCACATGTCTGTATACTAAGGGGCTGAATATATAACCTCCCACTCACCCTAAAGCGCATATATAAACTATCTTTCTCTGTTTCGCTTTATTCCATTATAATCACAACTAAATAAACAAACCAGCTTTAATATATTAATTCATATATAACAAAAATAAAAAATATATATGCGCTTTTCATGAAAATATTATCACATCAAGATATTTGTCGTTAAATATTTGGCTTGTTTGTTAGTTTTTTTTTTTTTTTTTTTTTAATGGAAAAAAATACTTTTTTTGGTTTTTATTTTTAATCCTCAATAACTTTTGAACTATTTTAGTAAATAAATTTTATGGACTAATGAAATGTTCTTAAGATTTTTATTTATCAGCCTTTGTTAATTGTTTCAAGATTAATTACTTAAAAATTTACATAGATATTAAATTTTTAACGTGAATTTCTTTTTTTTTTTCGTTAATTTCGCTTTTAAATTGGAAAGTTGGTAGTTATTTTTACACACACATACAAGCAGAATGGCAAATAAAAATTCTAGCTATATTCTTCACACTTTGACTCGAATGTTTATAGATTAATAAAAATAGTTTTTCATTGTTACAATTATAACCCAAGGTTTTTACTTTTTACCAAAGTTTCCTTCTTGCTTGAGTTATTGTAAATAAAATAACTCGTTTGATATTTTGCCTGCACATTGAAAACAAAAAAAAACAAAAGAATGTAATAAGAGCAAACGAATTTTAACGGCACATATCAATACTTTTTGTTTGCGACTGAGACGAGCATGCGCCAATGAAATTGCAGTATGAGACTTAAGTATAGTGATTTAATAAAGAAGGATGAAATGAGATAGAAATACACCTGACCACAACTTTGAGCCGCTTTGGACAGCTAAATATAAATTAAATTAATTTCATTTGCAGTGTATATGTACCCTTTTGTGTATGTACACATGTATCCCACAACCACAATCACATTATGTCCATCCAACAACACAATAATTTGATTAAATTTACGCTTACGTTAATATCAAATATATATATATGTATTATTGATGCCATCACTTAATTTCATTCTTTCACAACACTTTATTCATTTATTTTTATTTCAATTATTTAATCTTCCATTTATATCTAATGCATTTCAGTTTAATTAAATGCTTCATCATATTGCTCATTCAAAATAATAATAAACTGGTTTTTCTTCTTGAAAGTTTTAAAAATATTTCAAATATAAATGGAATATTTCATTTGATCTTGAATTAACGAAAAGCAAAAATCAGTATTGTATTCATTCTAATTTATTTAATCAATAAAAAACAATTGACATAAAATGATTGCTATATTTATCGAATTCCTTAGTATATATCAAAACACCTGATAATCTTTATCCTTTATTTATCCGTCGCTGAGCTTTTATACATCAAATAATTTTTCAAATGAAAAATACAATTTTCATTGTTTCCATTTGTTTTTTCTATGACCCTAAAAACGACTTTGGAATGAAAACGACTTGTTTATTTTCCATAAATCATTATAACCATTAGTGTAAATATAATTTTTCCCATTCGACTTTATCTAAAAATCAATATTTTAAAACCATTTTATATTGCATTAAAATATATATTGTCATCAGACAAAATTTTCATTCAAATTTCAACTCGATTTCTACGTTGTAATTCATTTTATATATATATATATATATATAATATCTAAATGGAAATTTTAAAAACGTATTACTGAGCGTGCTAATATAGATTTATTAATATTTTATTTTATAAAAACAATTGATAAATATGCTTGTGACAGCCTTGAAAAAAGCACGAATTTTACAATAGATTATATATTTATATTATCAGCCTTTAAATGTATAAATACTAATTTAAAATCCAATAATTTATTCATCGACACAAGTTGATAAAATTTTTCATTTCATGTTTAAATGTTAAAACTAATTTATGATATTTTTTTATACCTAATGAATATTTAACTCGTTTAAAAATTATTCAATAAAAAAAGAAGCTTAATTTTAATTTTCTAGCAATTATTTTTATTTTTTCAAATCAAAAAAATACGGTTTTATAGAAAACTGCGACTTTTATCAGTTTTTTTTCGTCATATAAATTTAATGGATATATAAAATTATATAAAAATTGAATATACTGTCACTATATATGGTACTTTTTCCCGGTTTCCTTCCAGCAACTTTACTCAATCACACACGACTCTTTACTTTTTTTATTTAACAAACTTTATTTTCCAAAGTCGTACGTCGTTTGCCTTATCACTTATATATATTTTTTTTAAATATAACAACTTTCCGGATGTTCAAATGACACAAAAATCGCATTAAATAAAAAACGTTTTTTATTATTATTCTGGCTTTTTTTTTCTTCGAATTATATTGTGTTGGAATACAAATAATCATGAAATACATGTCTTTTACGATCCATTCACTTTTTATGATAAGAAAGAGGGAAAAAAAAAAGATTTAGCCAATGGAAAAAAAATGCGTGCTGTCGTTTTGTCGAATATCTTAAACAATTTGCATAGAGAATCATAGTGGCAGTTTTTTTTTTTCAACAGTAAAGGGGCTTCTCTCTTGGTACTCGACTTGGTGGCATCCTGGGCTGTGTTGCTTGATTTTTTTTTACTTCCCTTTTGGGCCAACCCTACCAAACACACCGCGGAGCGTTTTATGCGACCATAACCATAGTTTGAAATGGCCCACTTAGATCTGTATCATCCTCTTACACAAGCAAGAAAACCCAGTGTCCCTCTGGCAATTTCTTCATTGTAACACTTTTATTTTTTTTTACTCACCACATTTACAGCGTTAAATTACTCATTCAATGATCGTCCAATTGAAAATTTATATATCAACTTATTTATTTTTCATATCAACGAAAAACAAATTTTTTAATATATCAAATTTTTTTTTTTTTTTTAAAGATTCTAGTATTGGAAAATTTTATTCCGTCTGAATAAAATATCATCTCAAGCGTATATAAGTTTTGTTTTTTTTTTTATGTTTTTACTCCATTGACTTTAAATAAAAAAATAAAATAAAATAATATAAATTTTTTGCAAGACATTTTGCATACATTGACTTCTGGCATTTTTTCACTCGAATAAATACTTACAGTATTTTTTTTTTTTTTTTTTTTTTTTTTTCACTCGAATAAATACTTACAGTATTTTTTTTTTTTTTTTTTTTTTTTACATATGAATGAAAATTTTAAAAAAAATTATTTTTATTTTCATTTCAAGCTGACATTTGAAAGAGGGCGGTTATTTGAATATAATACCAAGGCTCGTCACTGCCGACAAGCGCAAAGATATAACTACAATCATGTTGATGTGTAAATTATTCTTCATAATAATTTATAAATAAGTTTTTTTTATGAATTGTGAACACATATATATACAGAAAGGGCGCCGTCTAGTCGATTCTATCAAGGTTATTTGTACAGGTTACAGACACTGAATAAGGTGGGAAGCAAGTCTTGTTGAACCTCTTTCACCTTCATTACCAATTCCTTGGTGCAAGTTAGATCTGTAAATTTATTGTATGTATACCCAACGTGAACTCTGAGGAAGGAAGCTCTTTGCAAGTTCAATTTATTTTATTTTTTTATTTTTGAATATTCTCTTCAGCGCATATACATATATATTTATATACAAAACATACAACTATGCTTTCAATAAGGAAAGACTCGAATAGCTGGTAAACTCTGCAGTTGGTAATTAAAAGAGTTTTGCTTCGGTAGCGCAGACTGTTATCTCCTGAACTTCACCGTTCACTTCGATACGTAAATTTATTACTATCCTTCCTGCTTCATTCCTGTCATTTGATATACATATTTCTTCAACAAAAACCCAAGTGAAAAAATATATTTTGATTATATTGAAAGTATATAGATATAAATTTAACATTTAAAAAAATTAATTAAATATAATTATACGACACGTAAACTGGGAATACTTATATGACTAAATTGTTTATTTATTTTTAAAAAAATATAAAAATAAAATTGATGGAAGAAAAAAATAATATTATATAGGTATATATCTAGAAATAATTGAAAAAAGTGACTTTGCGTTGTATTCCATACACCGTATACGGTCCTAAGAGAAAATATTGGTTGGAGGAGGAAGGTCAGGAGGTAGAGAGGATGCGAATAGTACTGGGATTAGACTGTCGCTTCGTCGACAGGGTAATCCCCTATTTTTGTGAAATTTATCGGCATTAATCCCTTGTCCCCGCGTGTGATGCTGAATCTCCTTCTATTTCCGATGCCATTTTTATTTTTTTAAAAAATTTTTTTTTATTCATTTCTTTTAACCCCTGCTTCGTCGATTTTAAAAATAATAGAATGTATCTCTGCGAGTCGCTAAAATTCACTTTGTCATTCAGACTCGGCGGGACTGACAAAAAAAAAAAAAAAAACAAAAAAATGGCCCAGACAATACTCCCCGATTTGGACTTGGTAATCCTGGTTGGATTTAAAATATTCGTATCTTGAATATGCATTCGTCGATTCAGTGACTCTAGATAATTCCAGTGGAAAAAAAAACAAAAAAAATTTAAATTCACGATGTAGACAGTGTCGTTCAAAAATTCGACGCAAAATCAGAATATCGTGTCGTCTTATTATCGTACACTAAAAAAACGCTGCAGACACGGTCTAGTGTACTGCTGATGGTAGACAGCTACAGCACTAGGATGTCCATGTAAATCCGCAGTAATTAAGCACCTGTATATTCTCGGTAAACTGTACTGCTGATTTAGCAGTACAAAGTACTGATATGGCAACTGGATGCGCAGCTGTATGCGTAGACATCTGTTGTTGTTGATTTTAACTTCATCAGTACAATAAAATATTTGATGGTAGATGAATTTATTTTATAAAATGCATACGTCTATCAATCCAATCTAACCTGTAACTCCAAAATCTGTAAATGCATGAGTACATAACTGTCCCCGCTGTAGGCACGGTACGTTCCTGCTGCGGTAGCAGTAAAGTAGACTACGAAGCGTTGTACTGCTGTGAGAGCAGTACTGTCAATTCGGACTTGTACTGCTGCTGTAGGGGAACTTATTTATTTACTCATGCATTTACAAGTTTTGAGGTTACAGGTTAGTTGATAGTTTTTTTTATTGAATATACATATGTACAAGTCAAGTCTCGTATCAGGCTTGATGAAACAATGGGCACCAGCCTGACGCAAAGCTCTTTGACAAAGCTCGATAATAATTGACACGAGCTTGGTACAAGATATTATGATATAATTGATATTATTATGATATGGATTAATAATGTATATTTTTTCTGAAATCATTGAGACCACACGATAATTTTATCGGTTATCATCAGTCAAAATCAGTCCAAAAGTTAAAAAATCACATTATCGTATCGTTTTCGTCATTATCGTTCTGTCTTGTCGCGATATTATCGATTATCGTGGCATCTCTACAGCTTCGTTCGTTAGATTAATTCAATAACACGTACACTAAAATATTCAAGTCAAGAGCTGACACATTATAGCACAACATGACTTTAAGTCTGAGCCTTAATGGACGTGACACTGCAATGTCATAAATATGCATTGAGAGAAATGCGTTTTCAACGCTCGGTCAGACTTGATAATTAACCACGTTGACAAGTCACAATATCCATACAATAAAAAATATAATAAAAGTAAAAATCATTTGTCAAATCACTTTAAAACAAAAGAAAATAATAATAATGATGTATTAAAATAAATTTCATGAAAGAAAATGATTCCCAAAAGATCAGTAAATTATATTATCCATAAAAGAGAGAGAGAGAGAGAGAAAAAAAAAAAGTGTATCAGTTGTAAAAAAAATGCATCAATATATCGATAGCATCCCATTAGAGAGAGTGCTAGACATCTAGAAGTTTAATAGTCGTGTGGGCGTATGAACATACACGGAGAGAAGCTAACATCCTGCTTTATTTCATGATTATTCACTTGCGTATATGTTTAGAAACTACTATGCATGACTATATATATATCTATATATATCTAAAAGTTTCAAAGTGCTGGTGGTCATCCAAAAGTGGCATCAATACTTGATGCATACTCCCTTCGACCAATCCCTTTTTTTTATACTCAACCCTCATTGCCAAAAGTATATCCATACAATTTCCCAAAGGCATCAGTTGTAAGCTAGATCAACTCGCGAATCATATTATTTACAATACATTGAACACTTTCACACTGGACATTGGGGAAAAAAAAATTCTGGTAATGACCATTCCAAGTGAAACTAGATCATTGACATTTTTTTTTTTTTTGTTCATTTTTTTGTATTAAATTTTAACGATCAAGTTACGCCTATATATGTAGATGTATATACTTCCTGTATCCGGAGATTGATATTTCACGTGTATACGTCAACTTGACGTCAATAACTAGACACATGAAACAATGATTAGATGCACATGCGGTATACTAACTATAGTTTCTAGTTATAATTTCCTTGTCACATGAATTTACTGATCAACACCTCATGTTCATCTCATCTTTCAATTTCTGAATTGTCAATATCAAATATCTTTTTTCAAAATGCCAATTTATACATATATCGTCAAACTATTTTAACTATTTTTTTTCTTTTTAAATATAAATCTATCTAAGGTGCAGTAAAGACATATCGTCAGTCGGTACTTCCTATTTCCGTTTGTTCAACATATTATAAATATATATTTAAAACACACACTTTGATTGCTAATGAAACAACTTGATTTCCGGCCATTACATTTGTATTCAAAGCTTTGTATGTTGTTGTTGTTGTTGTTGTTTTATAATTACGATATTTTTAGAATCAATAAAGATATCTTATTTCTTTTGTTCTTCTTTTTCTTATTGTGAGTTTTATAATATATATGTACATAGTATCATCAACATCAAACTGGTCAAAGCAGAAAATTTTAGTTGTGCAGCAATAAATTATCCTTTGTCCATTATCTCTCATAGCAGGATTACTTGACCATCGAATCTCCCACTGGCGTTTAATGGTCTCATGAGGGGGTAACATCCCCTTCATCGTAGCTATCTAACTTACACAATGTATTTGCTACTGTATTTCATCTCTCTACATATATATAAACATAAATTTTGATTTTGAACAATATTATAAACATCATGCTGTTGTTAGTTGAGGTTTTTTATTTTCATTTTTTTTCAAATTATTCAACTTCATAGGTTGACTTGAGTTATATTGTAAAATTATTTTGCAATCATTTTTTGTATATTTTTTGTAATTTCTTCAATCACATCAGGAGGTGATGTTGTAGCGATAATAATTTATGGGTAATTCAACTCACCAGTCAATGAACAAATATAGCCGGTTCGCCTAATTGACGTCGGCTAACCGACCGAGTCATCTTTATCGGCTGTGTCGTACGATAAAGATGACTCGATGCGTGAAACGCGTCGATTGGAATCGCGATCGAATTAGTCCCTGTTCGGTCATCCAGCTTAATTATAAATTCATCGAATATATATAATATACTGCTATATACAATTAAAACAGTAAAAAAAAAAACAAAATAATTTCATTCTGTTTTTTAAATTTATGAGATGGAATTTTTTGTTGTTGTAAATAAAAAAAAAGAATAAATGTATTATTATATAGCTTAGAATTGAGTTACGATTCTCTTGTGACTATTTTTTTCATTTAATATCCAAGTCAAAATGTATTTTAGTTTATTTATATACAGTACTTTAAGAAAATGATAAGGTAGATGAAACTGCAGATGCTTCAATTGCAAAGATGAACTCCAAAGTGCCAAGAAAATGTTTCTGTATGTCTTGTAATTCAAAGATCCAACTATTCTTTAATTCAGTCTGACAGGTGAACCCGTCGGCTATCCCTCGGGGTAAGATATATTCGTTCCCTAGGATTTCCTACGGGATCTCTGAGATCTTATATCATACATGGCCATCTTTTCATATATATATGTATCCAAGCAATTTCATCGTCTACGCCCTTCCATTATCCAAAAGTATATATATATATATAAACCCATCGTTTTAGCATATAACAAAAAAATTACGTTACAATAATACACATTATCTATAAAATAGTATATTATGAACATTAAAAGCACGTATCTACTCGTGATTGCTAGGCCATATTAATCGCAGGGATCATCAATGATTATTTTTTTTTCTTTTCTTTTTTTTCATTTTCTCCTTTTAGAAATGGTAATACCGTCTAGCCATTAGTCATGATTAGACTATCAACGTGACGCTTTTTCATGAAGTTCTCTTCACGTGAATTGAATTATTTTTTATTTCATTATATTGTCATTATATCACATGTCACAATATATATATATATTTAATATTAAAAAATGTATCAAATCCATGGATTTATATGAAACTTCTTCTTTAATTATTAATTAATAATTAAGAATAATCTTGATTAATCAAAACTGTCAGATTATATGACGTTAAGAATATAAATTAAAATCAAGAAAGTAATGTTATAAATTACTTTTTTTTTATGTATACTATAAATACTTGTTGGAGATGAAAAAAAAGTTGTATAACTTCATTTCAATTCACGGAGACTAGACTTGATGGTTAATTCAGTTATCAATGATGTGATTAAAATTGAAATAATAAATATTCATTGATGTAGAAAAATAAAAAATTATATTGTCGATTATTACAAGCAATCTTTTGATCGTAACTATTTGACATATTGAATACAAAACAATATTGCTTTTTTATTGCGTATTTATGAATCAATAAATATCGTTACGATTTTTCCAGCTATTCAAAGTATTATGTGCTCGTCAAATTCAGAAATAAAAAAAAATAATATCTTTTTTATTGTACGATATAAAGGAATATAAATTTTTTTTTTTTTTTTCAAATCTCTATTATAATTTGCTACAAATTACATTGAGTATTAATGAAATAAATATTTATACTAAAATTCATATTATTTATTTATTGAGAAAAAAATTTATATTTTCATTTTATTGCTCATTTAGTTTCTTTATAAAATTTATCTTTTTGCTTGTCGCATTGATTTTTTTTTTATTTTGCCGCTAAAGAAACTGATGGCAATTCTTTTTTTTTTTTTTTTTTTTAATTTTATTTTGAGTCACATAGTGATAGGTCGAAGTGGCATGCGGCGTGTCCCTTGTTGTCGCGTTGAGGATGGTGAGAATGAGCCGCCGAGGCCATAGAAAACATTTGTGGACCGCGCCGGCTCATCAACGCCTCTCGACCTGCACACAAAACCGATTGGCGCCCTTGACAATGCCATCTACGCATTCCAATCGCGAAAAAATAACTCGTCCAGGCGTGCCACAATCTCAATTTTTTTTTTTATTTTTAATTTCATTATAATTTATATATTTTTTTTTTTTTTTTTTTGATTTCTCGCTTTCTTTGTTCATTCGCAAAAATTAAATTAAATAGTATGTTGTAGCTTTTTGTATATATATCAACATCTGAATCTATATAAAAAAACAAAATAAAATTTTTAATCCTCAGCTAAAATAAATTTATTTAAATTATGGTCGAAGTAAATATGAATTTATCTAAATTATATATAAAGTATATTTGAATTGCACTGAAAATAAATGTAAAAAATTACAAATTTAAAATATGTAATAACATTATTACCCATTTTTCTTTGCAATTTTATATATTTTATTATTTATACTTTTCTAATGAGAAAAATAAATAAACACATGTATATATTTAAAAACCGAAAAAATATATTCACAATAAAAGCTACGAATACACCGAAAAACTTGGAGATCAGATAGAATGTGCTGATAAAAACAATGAAATAGAATAACAATGTAATGAAAAATGAAAAATAAAATAAAGTTCGGGTGAATGTTGAGAAAATAGTTTAGTTGAATAGCATTGAGTCAATGTGAGAATAAGGTATATAATAAAAGGGGACAACAGAAGGAGAAGTCTGATGCCAGGAGGTTGGATTGTCAGAACGAGGTAGGAAAGGAGGTGCCCATCGAGATTTATGACAGGCGTTAAGCAGTAATGAAATTGCTCGTTGCTCGTTTCTCGCTGAGGTGAAGGAAGAAGGATCATAAGGGCGAAAAAAGAAAGTATATAAGAGGTCGCACAGTTGAATATATATATACAAAGGACTCTGAGAATGCAAGAAATAAAATAAAATAAAATGAAAAAAGAAAATAAAAAAGAGGGTGCAATTGTGGTGGCGACTTTGTATTAACAATCACATGGCAATTGCATCTGTCAGTTGATGAGTTTTATTCTTGATGGTGGCGGTATCCTCTGAAATTCATTTAATTTTTAAATTATATTTTTTGTTTCATCATGAATCATGAATGATTTCTTACAATTCAATGAATATAATGATTTTTTTTTAAATCTTCATTTTCTCTATGATATAAAAATCACAAATTTATATACATGTCAAAAAATAAAAGTCATCATGTGAGAAAACACATATTGATGATCACTCATGAACATATAATCCAACAATTTTACTATTACGCCATTATACTAAGTAACGATTTGCTTCGAAGACGATGAAATATAACACAAAAAATAACATGAAAAGATTGATAAAAAGAAAAAAAAAAAATCGCCAAGCCAAACGAAATACATATCCGTATCCGACCGCAAGCTTTCATTTCCGGCCGCTGACGATGGGGCCACTTTATTTCCGGGACATTTATCCCAGTTTATCCTGGTGGTTCTAGGAGCGACACTGGCTACATAAAAAACTAAAATCAAAAATAAAAAATAAAAAAAAAAACCCAATGAAATTGTCAATATAGGCAAAAAAAAAGAAAATATGTGAGGGGTTCGCAAAAATAGCAGCAACATTGTGGTCGATCCTGCAACAAAAGACCAACAACTTACATAAAAATAAGAAAAAAATTTTTCAGCTTCAGAGTTTTTCAATGGGGAGAATCAATTTCATCCATTGTACATTGGCTCTTCTTCACATTGATGCTATAGGGTGATCATATTTCTTAAATATATCTTTGATATATATTTTCTTCATAAAAATAAAAGATAAAAAATTATTTGACAAATGCAAAAATCTTGAATGATGTTTTTTTCAATGAAAGTAGAAAAGAAAGTAATCAAAAAACGTCAATTGCTATAAATAAAATACATTTTCATAAATGAATAAATTATAATTCAGGGACTTTTTTGGTTATGTATAATGTATACATAATAGATATACAAGACAAGAGAGTGCCAACGGCAAAATTTAGTATCTAATTAATTATTAAAGTTTGAACCACGAAACAAACAACTGTAGAAACGTTACGTGATTGTTGGAATAATTTTTTCTTTTCTTTTTTATTCTTCAATACTGTTTCAAGTAAAACAAGTCATATATAAATATATGAGGGTCATAGATATATACGAGTAATGTCTACCCTTATATTTTCGCAATATATTTCAAAATTCTATTAAAACAAAATATCACAAATTTTTATTCAACAAAATATAAATCCACAAATCTTCGAAGAAAGCCGGTATTTTTCAATTATCAACAAATCTTTTTTGTACATATACATTATATATATACGCAAACAAAAATAGCAAAACTAAAAATATATATGATAATTTAAAAAATAAATAAACTTTTTTTTACTTTAAGATGCAAAAGCGTTTTACATTTTACGAGGATATTGTAACTCGTTCGGTTGGTTACAATCTTATCGGCATTCTACCGAAGCTTGGCCTTTCTTTGTATGTATATATATATACCTTTTTCAAGAGGGTGGGTGAGAGAAGTAATTTATATATAAAGCTCCCAGTAAAAGAGAAAGATGAAGAGATAAAGTATAAAAAATAAAAAAATGAGCATATACGTGCATAAAAGCAAGACAGTAATAGTGGACAACTAACCCTGGTAGGAGGGGTGTCGTGATAACGTCACAGTGTGACAGAGTGCTACTGCTATCGCACTGCCACACGCCGCCAGAGAAACAAAATGGAACCGTGCACGACCCCTGTGCACTTTACCTACACCAAACATTAACAAACTTGAATATATATATACATATCTACACACATACGTGGTTAGATTTATTTATTTATCTTTTTCATCAATAGTATTTTGCATTTTTTTCTTTAACTTCTCTCTTAAATTTGTTTATTTTATTAATTTAAAAAAAAAAACAAATAAATCGACAAACATCGCGAAGCTTTCATCTCATATTTAAACTATATGTTGAAAATATAAATACAAACATTTATAGATGGAAAATGGAATTTTAAATATATTTCATATTTAATTTATTGATTATTTAATTTAAAATAAATTTAAAAAAAAAAACGCAAAGCTTTTATATGGATCGATATGCATATAACAACGCTACACTGAAATATTCGACATAACGTAAAATTTTGTAATATACACAAGGTCACATGTATGTCGAAACACGGATATCCGTATCATTCGTCAATTCAACTGAAAACTATAAAGCACGCGCATCGATGCGCCCTTCACAAAACCATACACCCAATTGTGTAACATCAATATATGTGCGTTCATTCGTTCATAAGCTCAATATTTATATACACACATATAAATACATACCTGCGTGCTTTTTAACCATCTCGTTTTCTCGATTATATTACTGTATATATCTCGTTTCAACGAATGCAAAACAAATGGTGCATTACCCGCATGTTATATAACAACTCATACCAAAAATTTACTCCCTGTCCAGACAATTCATATAATTTTAATTTTCACTAATTGTAAAATGTATAAATGGAAAGTTAATGCTTTATTCATAAGCAAAACAAAAACAATAAAATGTATATTTGATTGATAATTAAAAAATATAATTATATATAAAAAAAAAGTATTAAATAATTCTTGGAATAAATAAAATGAAAAAATTGGGTATTTAAAAAATAGAAAATATTAAATGCAGGTCTCATATGTTTTGAGAAACCAAAAATGATTTATTAAAATGCCACTCCCTCGTTTTTTTTTTACGTTTCGAGCGTTCTCATTTATAGTATTTTTATACGATGAATATTTGAGTCTTTCAACAACTTTGTATCTAGATATATAGGCATAAAAAAACGAAAGTTAAAAAGTAATGTTTTGAAAAAATATTAAAAAAAGGTTTCACTGATTCTTAGGGTTCACAGCGATTGATGTGAGACACGAGTATTTAACTATATTGTATAGAAAAAAAAAAAAAATAATAATAAAGAAACTTGGCCTTTTGGAATATTTTATTATAGACCTTAACGTCGGAGAAGGCAGAAAATAACGTGGCACTCGAATGGCCCCATTGGCAAAGTAAGGCCCACTACTCTGTGTTTACCTCGTACTTCTAATTGCTTATGGTTCTCTCAGGGGCAGAAATGCTTTAAGAGAAACAGATAAAGACAAACTGATAAACAGAGATAATAACATAAAAAAAAGAACGCAATATAGCCGGCCATTACGACGAGATGAAATGAGACCACAATGTACAAAATGCACAAAAGAAAAGATCCCATATCTTGCGTTCTTTAATTTCAACCTGAATACTCTGAGATGCTTGGGCAATATAATTATTTAATTTACAAGAATATCGAAAATACACTACATATATACTTTGTTGATGAAAAAAAAAAAACATTATTTATTGTTTTGTAAAATTATTCAAACTTGGAAACTTTGCAAAAAGATAATATGTAAAAGTTAAAAAATTAAATTTTTAAAATTAAGTTATTTAAATTAAACATGCAAAAAAGTGTCAGACTTTTCAGGTATTAAATTTTAAAGAAACATCTAAAAAAAAAAAGAAAATTTACATACTTTTTTTTAAATTTGATGTTAAATTAACATTTTTTTTTTTTACCATAAAATAGTGTGCATGAAAACCATCAATTGAGTAGAGGTAGAGTTTAAAAAAGTTTGAATATAATTTAAAAATGCAATGAGCGATTAAAAACATTTACACTATCCCAGATTAAAATAAAAAATAAAATTCTCTTTGTGAACTGATTATCTTGGGTCATGAAAGATGCATATAATTGCATATATTTTTTTTCATTTCTATTTCTCATTAAGGGGTGATTTTTGATGTGTATACAAGTTAAAAAAAAAAGATTTTAAAGAAAGATTATATTGCGAAGCCATGTTGGCATGTGAGAGCCAATGGCGGGCGTTACACCTGCCCTATCATTGACGCCATTTTTTTTTTTGCCTCTTGTATTTTATGTCTAACTGAGAAGAGCCTTTTAAATGCATTTATGTTCCATACGTCTGTTGCATCAACGTAAATATCCAAACGTATATTAAAAAATATAAAACTCCAAAGAAATTTCCGATTATTTTTTTAATTTGATAGGTACAGCCATTGCAAAACATCACAACACAAATTTATTAAATAAATTTATTCAAACCAAACGAATAACAGATAATTGTACGTGTCAATGTAACGAATTGAAAAACAATGGATATTGCTGTGAAAAAAATAAAAATAAAAAAGAGACGAGCGACAGAAGTGCAGAATAATTAGAGAATGGCCGACCACAACGAAAGATGCTCTTGTGATGTACACCGCCGTCACGATAATTATGCAGAATTGCCACAGTGGATAACTGATGAAAGATATCAATGCTTATTTCATTCCTTCTTTGCATACAGGTATATACCATCGGCTTTTGAAATCTCAGAAATATATTTTTTTAACTTTTTCAATGTTGATGTCGTAAACGCGCGAGTGATCTGATTTGTCAGTTTCACTTTTTTTCTTTTAAATATTTGAACAGTTGAAAAGCTCGCTTGATTGTAAATAGACTTGGAAAAGTTTTAATATCTTCATTACTTTTCAAGCATTGTTTGCCAGACAATGTAACTCCATGGATGATGAAAATATAATTTCAAAAATTTCTTACAATGTACCTATATGATACTCAAGGGCACCATTGAAGGCCGTTTCCCATCATCTTGACTCTCAAATTTTTTTTTGTTTAAGATATATTATTGTTATAAGAATGCTTTAACGCAAATAAACAAACAAAATATAATGTTTTCCTCACAGCAAATCATCAGACTTCCCACGCCAATGACGCGACTACATTCTATCATACCACAGTGTATTAAATGGTGACGTTAATCATCGTGTTTATCGTTCATACCAACATTCATTTTCTTTATACTTTTTTTTTTTTTTTTTCTTGTATTTATTGCTTACTTTGAAACTTTTTTTTTTTTAATGTGATAAACAAAATACTCAACCTTCTCATTGCCTACAGGCGTGGATTCATGATTAAAAAAATCCTTTTTTTTTTTTTAAAGAAAAAAATATTTAAAAAATGCCGATTGAGAGCAACATATTCTGAAAAATTTGCCGGCAGCAGACTTGACTGGTAAAACAACAGCTACTGCAACATTTTGCTATCATTCTAGATTGGCTTTTAACACTTTGCCAAGTATACCAATATACCTTTACCAAACGCTTATACATTCCATTTGTTATTTTATTTTTCAAATATACACCTCCATTTTACACTGGCCTTTCATTCTCATATTTTTTTTCTTGAATAACATTTCTGTTCTCCATAATTCCCTTGGAATAAAAAAACCGAAAAAACATAAATGAAAAAAAATAAAAATGAAATTATTTTTATTCTTTTTCTTGTTTCATTGCCTGCCTGACGATGGCCTATGGGCAGTCAGTATGGTATGTTATTAGCGTCTGGTGTGCTCGTCGTTATTGCTCTGGCTACATGGTTCCCCATGTCTATGTCCATCTCCCTCATTCATTTCATTTGCCTCGACCAATTCCTTTTTTTTTATATTTTTTATTCTTTTATTTCTGTCTTTTTTCAACGCCTCACAAGACTTTCTTGATGGTGAGTAACTCTCAGAGGTGGGCAAACTTTTGTATGGTAAAGAAAAAAATTAAAAAAAATAAAAATAATAATATTAAAATCAAGGAACAGACCAATGAAAAATATTCACTATATTTTTTATGTGGCCAAACGACGCCATATTTGTAGCTTTTAAATACAATTCATTATTCCAACCGAATCGATATAAAAAAATGTCCTTAAGTTTTTTTTTTCTTTTTTATGAATTTATTAAGTTATTATTTGAGTATAATATTCTATTGATTCTGTTTAGGTTTATATGAAAATTAAAATTTTAAAATTTATTAGAAATTCTATACATATAATAACTTGATGATATTTTTTTTGTTTTTTAAATGAAGTTTCATACATCAGTGAATTTTTATGAATTTACATTGATGTTATTATTCAAGGTAGATATGAACTAGGCTATGGTGTTTGACCGCAAGCACAGATAAAGCTTTAGCACATAATGCAGCCATGTATGACGTGTGTGGATAATTGCAGAAGTTGCATCTATATGTATGAGCATGCAGAAACTTGTGCACAGTAGTGTTGGGGTTGTGGTAGCAAAGGGTGTCATCACCCACTCCTTTCATTACTTCTCCCTTCACCTACAGTATCCCTTTTATCCAGTCTCATCACCCTAGCTATATTCCCTTGTACCACTAATCAAATTCAAATGCATATACCTAGCATCCAACGAGCATATACACACGTTCATTGTTGATGAAATTATGGTCTACTGCACTTCGCAAGCTTTCCCTATGTTTAACTCATGTTTCACATGTATATATATATATATAACAGAAATTTAATGGTTCAACGTACGTTACAGTAGAAAATTCCTTCAACGTCAGACATGAAAAAAAAAAAGAAAAAGAATTTATATTAAATTTTTCTGAATCCTTCTAGATAGGAAAATTTAATATACGCAATTACATCAAATTATTCTTTAACCAGTTTTCATTTCGAGAGAAAACATTGTACACATATTGCATGGTATGATGTATGAAATATATAATTATATCATTGTAAAATTTATTTTAATCTAAATTTTTCTGTACACGATTTTTATCAAAATTAAATTTCCCCTTGTCTCACAAGTATTTTCAAAATATAGGTATCTTAAGGTATCTTAATGGTACTTGTTATAATTATATTTTTTGTTGCTGAAAAATTTTGATAACAGATAATTATTAGTAAGAAAAAAAACTCAAGAAAATAACACACGCACATAATTACATATATTTATTTTTGAAATAAAAAAAAAAACAGTCATTACTCATGAACGAGTATAGGTAGTTACTAATTTTCTTTAAATTATCTTTTTAAAATAATTAAAAAGAAAAAAAAAATTCGTTAATTAACTGGTAAAAATTGAAATGAGTAATAATTTGAATTTTATTTAGTTGCCTATTACGTACGTACTTTTATCTTCTAGCCAAAGTTGTTAAATTTAACAACAGATCTTTCAAACTAGCATAAAATTTTGACATAAACATTTTAAAAATCTAGTCTTAAAGTTTTATTAACTTGATGAGACAATAAAATTACATAAAAGGCATTTGTAACTGATCAATTGATCACGTCAATGTTATTTAATGAGAAAACAAATTGATTGCCCGCTCAGGGAATATAATTGTTTTTATTTGATAACATAAGTAGAGTGTAAACTATAAAAATTATAGCCAAAATAAAATAAACAAATTGAAAAATTTTAAAACAAGGTGTAATTGTGAGTTAACGTGACGAGACAAAAATCAGACACATCATCAGTTTTGTTTTGATAAATTCAAGATTTGTGAACACATATTATTGGTGAATGTCAGTAAATGCTGTATATATTGCAAAACGAATAATAAAGTATACAAAGAATCAAGAAAAGAGGGTGAAGGGTTATACAAAGGGAATGAGTTAAACAACAGAGAGGTCTATATGCACTTGCCGCGGGAGCCAATTATTCGATACGACGGTTGCTTCGCTACGTGCCGCCAGTATCTCAACAGCGCATCGACTATATAACCCTTTGGCTATTCTCATTTTGTTGTGTATATGTATATCTTTCCCTTGTTTCTTTTTTTTTTATTTTTTTCTTGTTCATTTTTGTCTTATTCTTATTTTCTATCTTGTATTGGTTTCTTTATTTTTTTTATTTTAATTATTTTTATGTCTTGACGAGCTTCTTGATGGAGAATCGAAAAAACAAGAAACAAAAGATAATCTATTTTTTCATTAACCTTGAAAAAAATATAGCATGTATAAATTTTAGAAAACATTTTAAAAATGTATAATATATTTCAATCTTTTTTTACATAAAAATTTCCTGAATCGCAAAAAAGGACTTTTCTTATTCTTGTCTTTGTATAATTGATAGAATATTTTATCAATCAACCAAATTTTTCTCGGTGTAAATTTTGTTCACTATTGATTATTGACCCTGTACAGCCTAGGCTACTCTTTATATATTCAATAAATTTTATTCTTAGACCGATAAAAGCCAAAAAATAAGAGAAAGTCTTTGAAGATAAATTGTATAAACTATCAAAGAGTTACATTAAAAATACATGCTCTGTAATCGTTTTGATGTGCCAGAAAGATGAAAATGTTTCTCAAGGGATAAACTTTAGTGATCGTTTTCCAAGAGCTTTTACTTATGCAATTTTGATGACCATGTCTCTTTTCGATTCAAGCCATGATCTTTCAAGTACATATTGCTTAAACCTACATATCTATATATATATATCTGGTTAAACCACCAAAGTCAATATATTTGTGGCATTTCCAATCATTATAGAAACCCCAGAAGAAATATAAAACTATAAACCGATCGGATAAATGATATGCATGTCTTATACATGCATATTATATTGCAAAAGATCTTTTCGATGCACATGCTTCGTGAAGAAATTCGATACATATAATATACATATATAAGTGTGTGTATGTATACATATGGGTGTGTGTGACTTTACACTGACATATAATGATGGTAATACGTTATCTGGTAATGGTTTTACAAAAACGACATCCCATGGTGTATATAAACTTAGCATAGCGTAACCGGTCCAAGAAGGGTTCCAATATAAAATGATTTGAAGTTGGGAAACGGATTCATATCACACAGACCTCTCTCTATCTCAAATCTTATTCACCCTTCCTCAAAAAAAATAAAATAAAAAAATATCGAAGAACAATCGGTCCTCACGGGAACGTAAAAATGTCGAATTCGACTATTCACATTTTTACTGGGTTACTGTTATTTATTACAGCTTTTTTTTTTTTTTGAATGAACCAATTTTAAAGGATTTATCTATCTTTATTTTTGTCATGAATATATCATTCAAAGTTTTCTACATGTTATTCGAAATAAAAGTTTTCAATTAAAGATTAAAATTTATTAAAATATATAATAAACAAGTTTTATACAAAAGATTTGATTGAATTATAGGAACAAAAAGATATGAGTTCCTTTCATCAACTCATGTTATTTGTTATTATGAGTGTGTAAAGAAAAAAAAAAAAAAACAACTGGAAGGATGATCTGCATGTCATCCGTTTCCTTCGTTTAACTTCCTGAGAAATGAATAAGCCAGAGTTATGTGTGTACCCTTATACTATGAGAGACATCTACCCTCACTTTTGGGTTGAAAGACAACAAAGAATACTCTAGCAACCCCCGGAAAACACATACTAGCGTCAACAATGTGTCGAGGTGACTAGGCAACACTGCAAACTTGCCTCAGCAAATTCAAATTTATCTTTGTATATTATGTACTTTATGGTTTTTTGTGTTTTTGTTTCTCTTGTTTTATATACTACTCAAAACTAAAAGTTTAATTTTTTTTATTATTTGTACTATTATTATGTATTTGATTAATAATTTTCTTTTTCTTTTGCTTGTTCTAGGTAAGTTTCATAACTTGATTGACTTTGGTTTATATGGATACTTTACAAATGATAAGTATAATTTTTTTTTCCATAAATATCTTGAAAAAATATAATCCCAGTAAATATTTTCTGGTGACATTTGTATGTATGTGGCCTTTATTGTCTGTAACCCTTAGGTATATTATGAAATAAAATGGAAAGAAAACGGTAGGTAGACTGAACCAAAAGAGTAGGCCTTGGAGGCCTGTAACCCCATCAGAGGTTGTTCCCGAGAGAGACATAACTGGATATCCCAAAGCTCCAGCATGTTCCGAGTGGATAGGTCCTGTGGTCTCTGCTTCCCGTTTTTTTAGAATTTCTATATTTTTTTTTTGAGCAATATCCCAAGAGATAGTTGTGCAAGTGAAACATTTTATATGTAACCCATTTTTAAAATTTTCATCGATAATAGACTTCACTGATATATTCACTTTTAAAAAGTTAAAAAAATAAACGTTATTTATACTTTTCTAGTTAATTCAAAATTACATTTTAAAAAAGTCATATTTTTATTAATCTAGATATAAAATATATTAAAATTTACGTTTATTATTTTCACTTGAAAACTTTATTTATATAAATTTAAATGTAATTTATTAAATTAATTTTATCAAAACAAAATTAATTCTAATATTCATCAACACTTTCGTATATATCATGTCACTCTAAATAAATAAACAAGGTTAATGCAATATGATTAGCAAGCGTGTAAACAGATATGTTAAAACGCGATGCGATATGGTCGGTGTGCAGTGACATTGCTCTACAAAGTGTCATTGCAATGCATCAAGACGATATTAAGCTCCACATGTTGGACGATGATACACTCGAAGTTTCCGTTTATATATATTCTGAAAAACTTTGAAAATCCATTTTCTTTTCTTTTTTTTTTTGGATATCTATTTTTATCATCGTCATATATATAATTTTCCTCAAAAACATAAAATTGAGTTCAATCAATCTTTCTGTAAATACGCAAAAATTTAAAATTCATGTTTGTCATATTGACATGTGTCATATATATCTGCAATTATCCAATCAAATCTTAAGATATAGTTGAGAATTATAATTGTAATTATGTTGGGATTTTTTATTTTAGACATAAAACAATGATAAAATCGAAACTAAAAATATAAAGTTGGATGATTTGTTTGTGTATTTTTGGAAGGTGAATGATAATCAGAATAATTGATAGAAATTTGCATTTATAATTATGATAAAATTTTAATATTAATTCAAAGAATAAGACAAAAGTAATACCAAAATAGATGATGGGAAAATGACAATGTTGATATAGTAGAATTATAATCTATTCCAAATCCCAGTATAAAGTTGTTCGGTATTAGTTAAAAATAAAACAAGATGATAAAAAAAAAACACTTCAAAATAGTCACTGGGGTCCATAAAAATTCAACGTAACATTTTTTGCTAAATATAGCCTAAGCTTATTATTTTGACCGTTATTACATGTTTATATTTCTGAATGAAAATAAGATGAAAGAAAAATAGTTATACAT
>JAPYYR010002536.1:0-16253 GCA_030523065.1 Aphidius colemani
AATTTACTTCTTCGATTTTATAATTTCCCAATTTTCTAATTTTTTTTTTCAAAAATTTTTCGATTTCTATTAGGAACATAGAATGACCGAAGAGGTATTTGCTCTTTTCAAAATTTACCTAATAGCGAAACACACTTAAAAAATTAAGATAAGGAAATTATAAAAACGAAGAGGTAAATTTTGAAACGAGCAAATACCTCCTCGGTTATTCTATGTTCCTGATACAAATCGGAAAATTTTTGAAAAAAAAAATTTGGAAATTATAAAATCGAAGAGGTAAATTTCGAAAGGAGTGAAATTTTTTTTCAAGTATCAGGCAAATATAAATATCGAGGAGGTAAATTTCCAAATCAATGTAAAAATCTATCAAGCAAACAGAAATGAAAAGGAAGTATCAAATCTTTAGTTAATTATTATGGAAGTTATGAGACTTATTTTAAAAACATGCATAGAAAACAATACTATGGTGGGACGCTTCGCGTCTATCCCACCTCCGTAAAAAAAAGATATAGACTATTGGTAAATATAGAATAAAGCGACATTTACATATTTTTTTAAAAATAAATTTATACTGAGGGTAAAACTTAACACAGTTGCCTGAAGTGACATAATACAAGTGTGTAAGTTGTATTATATGTACGTTGAACTTGCATGTGATTAGCCACAACTCGAGAAACTAAAAGGGACAAGTTTCTTAGTCCAACAGAAGGCACCTTTATGCTCAATAAATATCCCAAGATCCATGGATTTACTTTGAATTGAATGCAATTTACAATATTTATACGAGAAAAACAGATTTATCTTCTTTAAAAATCACCAATGTAAAATAAAATATATCATTATCATTGATAACTCTTATCGATACGAAATATTGATATAATGTTTTTTAAATTTTTGATTCAATATCGCTTTTTTAAGTTTATATAAAAAATAGTTATGGCTTTTAAATAAATTTAATCAAATAAATAAAATCTATCAAAAGATATATGTATGTACATACAGCGGTCATTTGAAAATGTTAACCCAGGGCAAATTTATGATACATTAATTGATAGTAGACACTGACGATTGCAAGCATACACCCCCTCAGGTTATTAAGTAAATTTCTTTGAAGGTTCGCATTATAAAACTAGTATTATATATGGACATTCAGAAAATAGTATAGTACTGTATGTATATGAGATATCCTCGCACCTTAATACTTGTTTTTTGATGTTGTATATAGTGTTGAGGATTTACAATCGAGATATGCTGGTTATGCCTCTTTTAACTTCATACATACATATATTCGCGTGATATATGCGCATTGTACGGTTGATAAATAGACGGAACTATTGTTTCATAAGGAAAGTGAGTAAATGCAATGTTGAGGTTGTTGTTGTTGTTGTTTTTTTGTTGCAGGATTTCCTCAAGACATTATCATGGGAAAATTTGTATCAGCTGTTTTTAATAAATCTCTTATAGCCCACAGATATACACTGCAACTGACATCGTAATCGTCAAAGAAATTGGTGTTTTATTTATTGATTTATTTGATTTTAAAATTTTTCAGGAATTGACAGGCAGCGCCATTTCAATTTTGGTTTTTCGAAATAATAGTGAAAATACCGAAAAAAACCGTATAAAACGTTTAATAATTAAGATAGCGAAAAAGTAAAGGCTTTCGTTTGTAGGGCAACCAAAGGGCTATTTAATGGCATAGACAATCCTTTAAACCACACGGCGGAATTATCTGTTACGTATGTCGATTTTTTTGATTGACATCGTAAAAAATTTTTGTCCGGGCTATTGGATAGCCCTTAAAAAACCCTGCAAATTATGAATTATGGAGTAACCAACACGAGCAAGTCAAGGCATGAATTATAGAGTAATAATACTCATGATGAGCGAGCGCAGTTGGTATTTTTTAACAAGCTTCTTTATACATCTTAAAAAAAAAGTTCCATTTTCTATATATAGTATAATAAATGTATGCAAAATATTCAAGTTCTACGGTAAATTCTTTTATCGTTCGATTACGTTACACATATAAATATAGATAAGGTCACATATCAAAGAATTGGAGGCAGGATTTATTAGAAAACGAAAAAAAGACTGCTTGAGACAAAATAAATATTCAAGAATAAAAAATATAAATAATGTTGAAATAAAAAATGTTGGTAATGCTGTATAGGAGAACAGTAACATTAGAATTAGTTGTTGTTGCTGTTCTATACGTATAAATGAAGAATATAATTCATCAGTTTACAGTTAAGGCAGGGTAAATAGTCGAGTCTTGGTAATCTATAACACAAGATAACGAGGCCTTTGGCGTCATGAAGAATGAGACGTTTCGAGAGTCTCGTGTCAACGGGAAAGTCTACCAACCAATTTGTCTAGTGAAAATAAAATAAGACAAGTTGTATCGGACAGTTTCACTATTCAAGATCTAGAACATGAAAAAAAAATAACAGAAACGAAGTTAAATAACTGGATAAAAAAAAAAAAATAAATAAATAAACTAAATTTGCAACAAACTAGTTACAATCGAGATGAATTCTCGTGACGTATTAAGTGCATTGAATATACGATATCAAGAAAAGTTGGATCTCTATATGCCATGTTTTAAAGAGCTTCAAGTATTGAAGACTTCATTCTGGTTATGCTAATTACATCAATTTAACTATATCACTAAGTATATATATATAAATATTAAAATGTCATAAAATCAATAGCTAATAACTTCATTTAAGAAAATAAAAATAATAATGTAAATTCAAATAACACCAGCTTTTTAAATAATTCATATGTTCAAATAAACGTTAATTTCTTTGGTTACAAAATTCATTGATCGATTTATATTGTTGAGATATGTTTCATAAATTTTATACCAACGGAAGAAGATATTTGTCTATAGATTATCAGGAAGAATTGTTGAATTTATTTTGCCTCTGAATGATCATATTTAATACCGCGAGTTGTTATGTTTTTTATTTAATTTATTTTCATAGTTCATTCTACAAGTTGTAAAGGGTAAAACTATATAACGGTGAAGTATTAGAGTTTTAAAATTTAGTAGTTGTATTTATTTATTTACGATATGTATTTTCTATTGAGGATGGTATAAATTTTATATGGAAATACTTGGTAAAATTCATTTCGATAAATACATACATAAGAAGCTATTGGTCAACATCATGATAGATCGTCTTTCAGATGTGCTTTTATTTTTTTTACTATTTGCAAAACCCAGCTACACACAAATTTCCCGTTTGCATTTTTGGTAAATCTTCGGAAATTATTTCTCAAAATGTTTAATAGATATTTTATAGAAAATTTTTCGAAATAATTTCTTCAAATGTTTATTAAATATTTTATAGGAAATTTCTGGATCAGTTTATGTGTAAATAACTACATAACTATATACTGCAACTACATATTATCCATCTTTCTTTGGAATTTTATATAAAACGTGCATCGAATTCTATAAAAGAGAAAGAAAGAAAAATTTTTTTAAAAAATAAATAAACGAAATAAAATAACAAAAGGCACCCTAACTGGTAAATTCAGTGTACTTGTTTTTGGTTACTCAGAATTAATGTGAAGCAATTCACGATGAGGGCAATGATTCAATACCATATATGGTTTTTTTTTTATTATCATTTATTTCTTTTATTTACTTGAATCAATTTTATTTCGATTAAATTGGCTGAGGCCATAAAAATAATTGTGCAAAATGTATATATGCGTGTATTAAATGCGAAATACGTGGATGGAAAAAAGCAAACAGTTTTATATCAATTAACACTCAGTTCATGGTCATATTGTTAAAGAAAAAATTATATTTTATTTTTAATATACTTTATCCAACTCATTATAAAATTACCGGTGTATATATTAATGAAAAATACCATGAATTTCTAGGTTCATGGAGTTGTCACGTAGACCAAATAAAACTGATAATTGGTGGACTTGCAATCAAGTACAACTAAAATATAGTAACATGTTATCTCTAGACATACTCTCTCCTCCTATTTTATTTCTTTTCCTTTACAAGGACCGCTATAACACCGACGCTTGATATTTATTTACCAATCAATTAATTACCCAATAATAAATTAGAAATAGATATTATCAAAAAATAAATTCACATAATATAAATGTTATTTAATTGAAATATTTTTTTCTTCATTATTATGATTATACATATCATTGGTATTTTTCTCAATGATATTTATTGTATTTAAATGATTATTTTTTCTCTTTTTTTCTCTTTTAAATTTAGTCATTGATGTCATTATTTAAAAAATTCTATAAATTAATAAAAATTTGCATGGGCGTGTCAGTGCTATAAATTTCAAGTGTAGACAATTTAATTATCTGCATTAAAATTATTGTTTTAATTTTTTATTATTATTATTTTATTGTAATATTTATTTTTATCGATGATATATGTCGATGGAATATAGGAGGGATCATATAATAATCTAGACTTAATTACAATTGTTGAGCGGTAAAATCATCAGTACCGTTGACAGGAATGGGACAACTTTTCGTAACTTTATCTCACGTTTCACAATACAATATGTTTATGAAAAAAAAGGGTATGAAGGCGCGAACATCAAGAGAAAGATAAGCGCTTTGCTCAAAGGGACAATCATTAAGGTGGTATACGTCTACCCACTTATTAATAATGCTCGCCGCTCTTGGTTGTTTTTTATTTATTTATTTATTTAGTTTTTTATTTTTTTTATTTTTATTCTGTGTCTTGTTCTTATATGATGTGGAGGTTAATAACCATTGTGAAGCATTGGTTCTTTTTAGTTGCATTTCTCACTCTTATTTATTTTTCTTTCTTCCTTTTGCAGTATGGAATATATGACCTACGACTTGATGATGTAACGACTTCCTAGACACTTAATCGACGACACTTGAACATCAGTGCATTATAAACATTGTATTGTGGGTGTAATATCCTCAATCTCACATTCATTATCTGACCGTCAAATTTTATAGGCGTTGAAAAACCATGAAGCAAAACAATGGTGTATATTATTTATGTAGAAATTATTTTTTATATGCGGGTTCTTAGCGTTTTTTTTTTTTCAACGTATAAAACATTCAACAACATCCCTTGTGAAAATAAATAATCATTTCTTAACAATTTACTTATGAATAAACAATAAACTTGAAACTCATTGCCAATTTATAATTTAAATACTAAGAAAAATAATAATAGCAAAAATATTAATCACTTTTTAATAATTACAACTGACCTTAGACATTCGATAATTGTTATCAAATTTTATTATCGAAGTATAAAAAATTATATTTCCGTTGTAAATTCAATTACGAATGTTGAATTGATTGAAGCATGAAATTATTCCAACAGATTTGACAAACAACTTGATGCCAGTGAATAGTTTGTTACGAGCTCTTTGACTGCGGTGAATATAATCCTTAAAAAAAAAAAAATGAAATGTCAAGTTATTATTTTCTTATATTTGCTAATGATAAGTGGAATTAAATTTATACATGGTGAATGATAATATTATAAAAAAAAACATGTTCTTTTAATGTAAAGTAATAATTAAAAAGTAAAATATTAAAAATTAATTAAACATAGGTTGGAATTATACGAATGTCGATGAATGGAAAAAAGAGTTTCCTCAGAGTTGTGCTGGCTCTAAACAATCACCAATCAACATAATATTAAACAATACAAAACAAACATATACAACTAGACTGGAGTGGATAAATTATGATTTCACTCCAGCTGAAATGAGACTCACCAATAACGGTCACACAAGTAATTTAAAAGAAATATTAATATATTAAAACGAATCATTCGATTCATTTGTTTTCAGTTCAACTACAGGCAAAGTGGTATTATTATAAAGCATATATAACATCAGGGCCTCTTGGTTTGAATGATTATATTTTTGAACAGTTACACTTTCATTGGGGTCAAAAAGACAATGAAGGTAGTGAGCACACAATTAATGGAAAACGATGTGAGTTAGAAGTTCATATGGTACATTGGAAACGAAATTATGGCTCAATTGAAAATGCAATTAATTATTCAGATGGACTGGTGGTTGTTGCTTCTTTTTATACTGTATGACTAGCAATCAATTATTATTTAAATAAAAGTTTAGCCTATTGGTATTATTATAATTGTAATTTGATGTTTAGGTATTATTAAATAGAAAATCTAAAGTTTTAGAAAATATATTAGATGTTATTTCATCGGTTCAAAATGTCAATGGAACGACAAATATCAAACCATTTCCATTATGGGATTTTAAAGTTGCTGATAGCTACGATGATTTTATTACTTATTCTGGATCTTTGACAACACCAAAATGCAATGAGGTTGTTACATGGATTATTTTATTGACTCCGTTTTCAATATCTAAAGAGATAAGTATAATTATCGCTCAACACAACCATTGAATGGCCGAAAAATACTTGTAAATCGTGATTTTATAAATGCATTTGCGAATTATGTTTATTCGTCGATTGTATGGTAATAAGTATTTTTTTGAATTTAATTTTTAAATATACAAATTTAAGTAAATTTTATAATTTTGAATTAAAATATATTTACGCTTAAATTGATTTGAGAATTATTGAAATAAATTATATACAAAAAAAAAAAATATAGTTATTTATTTTTACTTAAGGAAATAAATTTTTCGTCATTCTTTTGGCTAAATAGCATTGAAAAATTCCTTTGAGTTTAGTATATTGAAATATTATTGTTCTTTTTTTGCAACAGTTTAATTAAAATGTATTTTGTGCATATTATCAGCATTTTTATTTCCGCAATTAAAGTAAGTATACCTGATAAAATATTATCAGGTGATATTTTTAAAAAAAATGAATTTAAAATTGTATAAAAAAGTAGAAATAAAAAAAATATATTCACATATGTTTTACGAACTTGAATAAAAAGTTGTTGGCATAATTTTTATTTTATAATTTTTGAAAAATTTTATAATTTAAAAAGCAAAATGAAATTTATCATTTTTTTGAGTATTTTAACAATTTCTAATGGATCGCCGGTTCCCGGAAGTCACGGTAAATAATTTTGCACTATCTTTTTTTATATTTAAATAAAAAAGAAACGATACTAATTAGAATAAAAGTTTAGAAAGTATAATTTAATTGACTTTTTTCTGTTCGATTTTTAAGGATGGAATTATGATAATACCAAAAGTTGGAAGAATGAATTTTCAGAAAACTGCAATGGTTCAAAACAATCACCTATTGACATATCGCTATCAAGTGAACTGGTAAAAACAATGGAAAGCCCTCTCGAAATAAGTTGGGAAAATTACGATAATCCACCGACCGAAGTAACTGCCCAAAACAATGGACATACAAGTTAATAAATATATAAATAACTCATTTAAAATTATTAAATAATTTAATTGAACATAATTTTCAGTTCAAGTTAATCCAAAATGGGAAGAATCCGATACTCCATTCTTAAAATATAAAGAAAATGAGTATGTTTTTCAGCAATTACATTTTCACTGGGGCCAAAATAACAAAGTAGGAAGTGAGCATACAGTCGATAAAAAAAGGTAATAAAAATGTTTATACATTTTGTATGCATATGAATTTACAATTCTATAAAAATAATTTAAAATATTTTTTTTCATAAAGTTATTCATTGGAAATGCACATGGTTCATTGGAATAAAAATTATGGTTCATTGGGAGAAGCAGTTAATCATAAAGATGGAGTAGTTGTTGTTGGATCTTTTTACAAAGTAAAATTGTTTTTTTTTTTATTGAAATTTATATTATATATTTATAATATTAATAAATAATGAATAATTTTTTTTTTTTTAAATAACTTCTAGGCAAGTGGAAATGGTTATTCAGATGGTCTAAAAAATATTATTCAAGTTGCGAAAAAGCTCACAGAGGTAAACACGGTAGAAAAGATAACAAAAGAATTTATTTTGTCAAACTTGGAAGTTGTTAAAAGTACTGGTGATTGGGCAACGTATGAAGGATCATTAACAACACCAAGCTGCAATGAAGCTGTGACATGGATGGTATCATTGAATGAAAATTCATTGTCAAAAAGACAGGTGGGTTATTATTGAGCATTGCATTATCAAGAATATTAATCATTTTTTTGTTCTCAAAATGAACAGATGTCAGTTATTAGACATGTCAATCTTAAGCATGATGATAATCATAACTACCGTCCAACACAACCACTCAATGACCGCACCATTAATTTGTATCGTCAAAAAGAGGATTAACGCCAAAAAATTCTTTAAAATTATTGAAAACAATTTAATTCAAAATATGAAAAGTATGAAAAAAAAACATAAAAATTATAGATATCTATTCAACTGTATTTAAAAATATTTTCAACAGTATAAAAAAGAAATAAATTGTAAATGAAAATTGCAATAAAAAATAAAATTTCCAGAAATAAATTATTATCTATTGGTTTTTTTATTTGAAATTGTTTCGTCATATTCAAATTATAAAGTAAGTATGCCTGATAACATATTATCAGGTAATATTTGTAAAAAAAATGAAGTTTAAGTTGAATAAAAAAATAGAAATAAAAAAGAGGTATTCACATACGTTTCACGAATCACGAACTTGAACAAAAGTTTGTTGGCCTAATTCTTCTTAAATTTTGATAATTTGAAAAGTAAAATAAAATTTATTATTTTTTGAGTTTTTTAACAGTCTCTAATGAATTTCCCATGCCCCAAAGTCTGAAATGAGACTTACCAATGATGATCGCACGAGTAATTTTAAATACATTTAAACAAATCATTAAAATCATTCGTTTTCAGTTCAACCACTGGCAAAGTGGTATTATTGTAAAGCATATTTGACATAAAATTATTATTTATTTATTTTTTTATTTGAAATTGTTTCGTCATATTTAAATTTATATGCTAATATTGTATAAACAAACAATAAAATGTGATATCTACATACATGTCCGGTGACACAGGATGCTATACAGTAAACGCATCTGATCTTGCTGTACTTTCAAATCGGTAACCAATAGACGACCCTGGATGTACGTCAGTCAGCTTCACTAAACAAGGCCTTAAAAATTTAAAAACTTAAAAATTAAATAATTTAAAAAAAAAAAAGTCCATAGACATATAAATTTTGTTGGCAAATAAAAATAAAAACAAAAAAAATTAAATTAAATATACTAATTTTTATCTAAAGTAATTATTACTCAATAAAAAATTTTTGAATAAAATTTAAATTTTTTTACCAACAGATTTATTTTAATGTTCTTTTTTTTTTTTTAATAGAAACATAGGTTTCTCTTTATGATTATTATGTATATAATAATGATTTTTTTTTTATTTTTTGCTTTTTTTTATTAGTTCTTTTAGAAGCCGGCGATTTAAGCGCGTAACTTTTGATGACTCAAACAAGACGAACCAACGAACACGCAGCCACAGGTCACGCTTAATTAAAGGGTTAACGACTGAAAACAGTAAATATATATAAGAGAGTCTCGACTATTCTTTACTTGTCCTCAGTATTTCGTTGGATCAACAGCACAGTAATATTGTTTCCACTTTACAACATACGGTCAAACCAAGTATAAATCTATTAGCAGATCATTACTCTGTTAATTTTTACCGACAATTTACTAAATTCTTTGTCAAATAATTCGTCATTGTTGTCCTTGAATGAACGAATGCATTTATTTTAAAATTCAAATTCACTTCAGTTTGTCATTTCAACCACGAGATAGTAGAGATCAGTCCACCGGCTTTACTTAACACAACATTTATAAAAGAAATATAATTATTTTCTTTTATCAATATTTATAAATTACTGTAAGTAACATTTATAATTAATTTGAATTTAAAATAATCATTACTTTTTTTTACTTCATTTTTTTTACTTCATTTCATTTACTTAAAATGTATTCATTTTATATGCGTATTGTCAAGACCCAATTTGATTAAGCTATATAGTTGAATGATTTCTATTAGCCCAAGTGATTGAAATTAATATCGGTAAATGTTATCAGGTATATTTATGAAATCACTATATTATATTATCAAGTACTGATATTGTCAAGCTTAACATGTGTATTTATGTGATATTATTCAATCAAAAGTGGCATATATATTTCGAAATTATTACAAGTAACAAGCGTGAGACTTTCTTTGTTCTTAATACTTTCAAATTAGAAATGAAAGAAAAAAATTTAAAAAAAAACTACATAGTACTACTTTTTCTTGTCATTCAATGATAATTATAATTTATTTTAAAATAATTGCATATTTCTAACTGTAACCTTGAATCTTGTGCAATTATAATTATCGAATAGTTGCACTGGTCAAAGACATGCATACAAATGTATACAGTCACACAATATGAAGGCTAATTATTTTTTTATTTTATATTTACAAGATATATGCAGGCACTACCGACTTGACCACAAAGTTTGACCGGAGAAATTATAAAAGAAAATTATTTTTCAAATAATCTCCAGTAGTTTTGAATTAAATATGTATAAATCATTGAAAATTAATTTGGCATTTTACTTGGGTTTAATTTTAATGACAAATGAACTTAAGGTCACGTATGGTTCAGGTAAGAATAATAAAAAAAAATTAAGTTAAATTAAATTACTGTAAAATTTAAATACCTTGAAATATTATTTATAATTTTTTCTAAGGCTGGGACTATAAGCATCCCGATGAGTGGAAAGAGATGTTTCCTAATGACTGTGCAGGTTCCAGACAATCACCAATTGATATATCATTTGGTAGTGATGTGATCACACGAGGACCCCTACGATTAGAATGGAATAATTACCGTAATAAACCAAAAAACATGACAATTACAAATAACGGTCATTCAGGTATATTAATACTCAAATAAATTATTATCAAAAAAATTTTTTACTTACGTAATATAAAATATTTTTCAGTTCAATTAGATGTTCAGTGGGGTAGTAGTAAAGATGTTCCATTTGTAACATCCGAATTATTTCATAACAATGAATATGTATTTTCTCAACTGCATTTTCACTGGGGTGCTCATAATACTGAAGGAAGTGAACACACATTCAACGGACATGGGTAAATCCGAATGAAACAATAAAAAACTTGAACAATTTATATAAAAATTATCAGCAACAATAAATTTACTAAATTTTAGATTACCTTTGGAATTGCACATGGTACATTTCAAACGTGAATATGGTTCACTTGGAAATGCATCAAGTTATCCAGATGGTATTGTAGTCGTTGGCTCCTTTTACAATGTAAGTTGATCCAAAGTATGCGTTTAATATTCATTTACCACAAATTTTATCCTGAAATACACTAAAGTAACTTTATTGTTTAGGTGACGAATGATAAGTCAATTGCAGTTCAAGATATATTAGATGCTGCTGAAAAAGTTGAGGAAGAAGGAAGTTCTTGGCAAATTGAAAATTTTTTATTGTCAGATTTTGAAGTTGTTAATGATAAAACAAGTTGGATATCGTACAATGGATCACTGACAACGCCACAATGTCTCGAGGTCGTCACCTGGCTTTTGTCATTGGATCCATATGACGTAACTGAAAATCAGGTAAAGTCCAAGTATTTTATAAATATTTAAAACCAAATGTTGATGATTTTTTTCGTTTTTTTTTTGTTTAACAGATAAGAAAAATACGGTCATTGAAATTGTCTCATAATGATGATCATGACAATCGACCAACTCAACCATTGAATGGACGTAAAATAACCCTTTACACTGTTTTATTTTTTTAATAATAATTACTGAAAAGTATAAGGCTGTTTGCTTATTAGTTAAATGAATATGTTACTTATTAGTTATGTAAGTGTACAAGTGTAAAAGAAAAAAAAAAAGTTCATACAATGATGTAATTAACATCTATAAATTAGTTGCATTGTCTTTGTATTTTCTTATAAGTTAAGCTCAACATCTAGCACATTGAATGATTCATTGTACTTGTGAAAAAAACCTCGAGTACGCTTCTTTTTTTTAATTCGATTTCAATCTAGGTAATTGGCATATTCTATAGTACATCAACATATCCTCCACGTATAAAAATTGTTACGCAATTTTTTATTTTTATTTTTTCATCACGCGTTATTCATGGCTACTACTTATTCATTAAAACATCAAGGTGACTTTACCAAACTAATGAAATTAAATTGTTTGTGTATTTTTGTATTTATAAACTTTTTTGTTTTTATTTTTTTTTTTTATCAAGATAAACTTGGGGCTCAATGTCAAATGACATAAATTAATAAACTTTTTCCTATTATGCACTTATATACAATTAAATACTTAATTTTATTTCAATCTGACTCAATTGAAATTTAAAAAAAATGACAAACAATAATAAAAGTAACGAGTATACTGTTGAAGAATTTTGTTACGGTTAATCTCATAAATGGATGCAAAATCGGGTTTACCAATACAACTTTAAAAGTGAAAACATTATATGGAAAAAAAAAAAATACGGAATAATTATTTGTTATAAATTGTATTGAATGAATTTAAAATTTAACGATAATAATGGTAATGAAATGTAAAAGTTAAAAAAATTAATTAATATAATGATAATACGAGGTTACTTAATAGAAAAAGGTAGATCTGCCTTGAAAAAATATATGTGAAAGCTCTATGTACGACGGGAAACTAACGTAAGGCGTATAGCATTAATGGAATATCGTATTGTAAAATAAATCAAGTATTGAAAAATTTATTGAATAGAAGATTTACTATTCAATTGACACAAACAAAGATGTCTTCATGAACATTGTGTATTTTATTTAAAATCAAAAAGACAAGATAGTCTTGTTCGCGGCATCCTGAAAAGTCAACTTAGGAGTGTCTTTGGTAAACATGAGAATTCAATTCATTAGTAAATTGGAAAATAAATAAAACAATAATAATACTATCATACTATCTATTGAATATGGTATGTAGATTAGTAAAAGGCTAGTTTAAAATAATTTTATAACATCGAAATCTAAGCAAGGTTAAATTTATAAGGTTAATTATCTACAGATGAGAATCACCCAAAGGCTATGACCCTTTCTATTTAGTAATTAAATTAATTTAAAACAGTATAATTGAGATTCATCAAAACACTAGCTTAACTAATTGATTACAATATATTGGCTAATTAAATAAAATTGTGTGTAAATATAAAAATTAAAATAAATAAAATCATTTTAGTTGAAATTTTTTTTTAAATATTTAAAATTTATATAAAAAAATAATAATTTTTATTTATTTGCAAATTATTATGCAAGTTATTTTTCTGAAAAATTTTTTTATGAATTTAAAAGAAAAAAAAAAAAATTTACGTATATAAAATTAACGGGATATCTAATAATATTTTATACTAAAAATATACTTATAAATTTGCATTGATATTTTGAAAAAAATGTTTAGTTTCTATTTATTTATTATTTTTATTATATATCATTTACAGAAAGATATATTCAACGGATTGACGTAGGTGTTAAATATAATAATTTAACGTAACTTGAGAAATGTATAAAATAAAATTGCGTGGTCTTTTACTTGGTTGTATTGAAGTCATAAGGAAGTAAAAATTCAAATGTATGAATGAAATTATATACTATTGGTGTGAGATTTAACATTATGTTTTAACTGAAAAAGTCATTGTGAATTTTGAGTAGATGTAAATGATGAGTCGTAAAAATGCACGATGATAACTGGACCAAGAAATTTTACTGCATTTTAATGTTTTATAAATGAAAAAAACTAAAATTCAATTTAATCAAACATGCGGATATTTAATTTCAATAGTTTCATTCACAAGGCTTTGAATAATATATATTTTTTTTGATGATGATTTAAAAATTAATGGTTTATTATTTTAAATAAATAATTTTGTATTTGTAAGTTTGATTAATCGAGATAAAAAGATCAAGTAAATACAAATACAAGTTGATAATGATAAATGTTTTTAACTTACAATTTTTATGATTTTCCAATTGGCAGATTGTTGAATATTTTTATGATTTTATTAAACGTGCCAAACCCTCTTGAATTATTTATCTTTGCAAGTGGATTCTATCAAGGCTGCAACATGGGAGATTAATTTCGATTAACTCTTTTATTCTTTGAAGCCAACTCTGCATGATGATCCATTGGAATACTAAAAGAAAAAAAAAAACAAAACAAGGCGTAAGTCATAAATTTTAAAGGTAATGTATATATATAAAATAATTATTAATAAATTTTAAAAAAATTTAATTAAATACTCTTCAAGTTTTATATATATATTTATAAAATAAAAATAGTATTCATAAGAAAATTACTTTTTAATTATATTAAAAATTATTTTTATAAATATAAATACATCATTAGAAAACTTTTAACCAAGTTACACGTTTCACTGGATCTATATAAATGTATTTTTTTTCTGTTCAATTGAAGAGTCGTAGGATTAACGGTATCATAGAGTCTATAGAACAATCAATATATTTACAAGGTACAGAAGAAAATACCTGACAATGGCTCAAACAAGACCCATAAAGCCACCTACGTTAATAAAAAAATAAACAGTAGCAATTTGAAAAACTGACTCCAACGCAATTCAACATGTACGCACCTACGTATAATGATATCCACTACTTGTTGATGATTGTATTCCGATTGATATAATAGTCTCGACTGTCAGACACATATGTATTACCAAATATTTCATCAATTTCAATTTAACAGATAAATGGCCATGACTAACGTGGCTCTTTTGACTTGAATTAAATGACATGACTAACTTGGGAATTGCCAGTTGAATTTAAAAGTAAAAATAATAAAATTATAATATATAAAACATTAAAAAATAAAAAAAATAAATGAAGAATTTTATTGAACATCAATTGATGATTGAAAAATTTAGAATTATTATTAAAAGATTGTTGCTGATTTATTTAGACCAAGTCGTTTGCTCTCGTTAGCTCTGAATTTGTAAGGATTATCGCATCATCAGATGAATCCAATTGGCCTGAATATTCTTGTTAAGAGATTTTAAAATACTGATTGTGTCGTAGTACTTGTTTGAATTGATAATGTCGATGAGTCAAGCATGGTGATTCTAAGACTAAGAACGAGACTTGTACAACTCAATGATACTGGTTTTAAATTTAATTATTACAATAATTTTTATTTATTATTTTTCTTGTCATACCTTTGCTACTGTCTGTATATTTACTAGTATAAACTTGCATGTACGAGATATTTATGTATAATATTACAGCTCAATATTCAATAGTAAAAAATATACAATTGAATTGCAGCTATGATAATATTTTCAAATGAAAAAATACTATAATAGTAATATCAATTGAAAGTTGATAAAGATAATAGTTCATCTCAATATATTACTCTTTGATAGAATAAAAAAAAATTATATATATGTTCGTATTTTTAATAAAAAAAATTCGTTGATTGTTTTCTCTAGAGTATTTCTACCTGAACAAACTGCTGTATCTTGATAAAGCTCCAATTTCATTGCCTTGTAAAGAAACAAAATGAAAATACAACAAAGATGAAAGGAAAAAAAAATTGCCAGCAGAACAGGTCGAAGTTATTGGAGTTATTGCATCACGGAACTGAATGTATCCAATGTACCCAAGCCAAGAATCCCAAAGTACGTTGTCCATGCTCACCAGTTCGACGAACTCGCAAAAGGGAACATTCTTCACGGCCCCAACTCCGTCAACATCCAACTGAATTTATCTCCAGTGCTAAAAAAAAAAAAAAAGAATTATATACATTAATATAAAGTAAACATTTTGATAAAAAATAGGGAAAAAAAGAAGACGAACTTTGTAAAATTACAAACAAATTCTGAAAAGTAAAAAATAAAGGACTAGAGGTGACCGAGGAGCTACCTATCTTGTAATTTAAAGGTCATAAGGGGTTGAAATTTTAAGGACAAATTTTGCAAAAATACCAATAAATTTTGGAAGATAAACAAATACTAAACAAAAGGACTTGGTAAGTCACCCTTTTCCTTAGTCAGTAATCAATTTATTTAAGTAGATAGAAAGCTATTTACATTTCTAGAAAATTTTGAAAAACTGTCTCCGAAAAACTTCGGAAAAATCACGAGAAACTGGTTAGCTGGGTAATGCAATTTTTAAATATAATTTATAAAATGTAAAATAAATAATAAATAATGATAAATATTAAAACTTTAAAAGATAAAAAATAAAAACGCCACGTTAAAGAAGTAAAAAT
>JAPYYR010002537.1:0-12412 GCA_030523065.1 Aphidius colemani
AATACTTACTTCAGTTTGTTAATTTGATGACAACTTACACTTAGTTTTCAAATGTAATAACTAATAATAAATTATCACTAAGTTAATATTCATAATAAAAAGAGTAAAAAAATAATATATATAATTTATATATACGATTTTATAAAAATTATATATAATTTTTTATAAAAATTATATATACTATTTTATAAAAATTATATATGATAATCAAAAAATCAATATATAAAAATTTTACAAATACTTGTATAAAATTTTTATAAACTGTTATATATCATTTTTTATATACAGTATATATAAGCGTTTATACAATACACCTTATGCTGATTATATATAAATTTTATACCATTTTTAAGTGATTATATATAATTTTTATAAAAATTTCATATATTTTTTCCGTGTGGTACTTTTCTTCAGTTGACCGAGTCTCCTCTTCCCGATGAGCCTAATCATGGATTTTTGAGTGAATTATTTATGGAGATATCAATATATGATAAACCGGGCACCTTTTTTTTGTCAAACATAAATTTTCTGTCGATTTAGTCCAGATTTTCTAATTACTCAGTTGGCGTCCTGTACTTGATAAATTCGCACGAAAATTTCGGTCACCCTTATCTATATGCCTAGCAGTATGTCATATGGCAGCGAATGTTTTAAAATGTAGTAGACCAAAATTATGTAGTAGCCAATAGGGTTTTCCGTTAAAATTATTTCTTAATATCATGTTATTGGGTCAATTTTACAGCGTCTTGTTTGGATGAGCCAAATATTAGATTTTTTGGTATTCACAGGATATTTTATAGAAATTTATTCAGAAACTTAAAATATCTTTTCCATAACTGAACCTTTCTTTTTAGAAAATTACAATACTTCTACAGCTATAATTGAGTTGCTAATGAATAACAATCAATGCAAACGACAGCTATTCCCGTTTATCTGGAATCGGGAAAAAAAAAAATTATCGAATTTTTGGACTTTCAATTTGAATCAGGCTATTTTAAGTTCTGTTACTGATTCAAGTTTTCTTAGAGAAAAATTTTTTGTTAAATACGTGTATATGAAGTCTGTTTCCTAATAATTTGACATTCCTATTGAAAAATTATTTATACTTATATGAAATAATATCGGGTATCAAAGTCATGTTGTTGATTATTTCATACAGACTTATTGAATTATATTGAGTCTTTACGTGATCATTTTTGGTTTTGAATTTTCTCTCAGATACAGGCAGCTTCGATTCTTTTAAATTATAACATATAATTTATTTTTGTTTTTGTATTTTATCTTATTGTATTAAGTAGCAAAACCAAATTGTCGTTCTAAATTTAAATCGTCACTACTTTTTATGTAATTATATCAAAGTTTATAACTGGTGGTTTTTGTGCTCGTTTCTATTATTCTATCGTGAATAGCACTGAGCTCAAATGATATGAATCCAACCGTTTTATAGCAAATAAATCTGTTCTCAACTACGATTGAGAATATATCACAAAAGAAAAATTGTCTCGATACTTGCATAAAGATATTTGCCTATATAAATGAATTTTTGTACTAAATTATTCAAAAAATTATGAGAGCAAATGGCTAAAGGGTAAGATGTTGGCCACACCGATAATTTCACCAAGCAGAATATGTCTTCAAAAATTATATTCTGATCTGAATTTCTACCTCAGCCATTTGGCTTCATAAATTAATGTTGTGCATGATTCATTCAAATAATTACGGTGGCATATGGCTGGGGTGTAAAACATTGGCCGCACCGATAATTTCACTGGGCAAAATATGTCTTCGAAAATCATATTCTTATCTAAATTTGTGCCTTAGCCATTTTCCTTTATAAATCAATTTTTTAGATAAATTATTTGAATAATTACGGAGACAAATGACTGTGGGACAAAACGTTCGCTAAACTAAAAATTTTATCGGGTGAAATGCGTTTTCAAAAATCATGAATTTAGCAAAGTTTAGATAAAAAAATTTAATTCTAATTATTTCTTATTTGATTGTAGTTATGATTATTTATTTTGAAAGCACCAGGTAACGATAGAAAAACACTGCATGCAGGGAACGCCGTCTTTCTCTTTATCCGAGATTTGTACTCGGTACTCGATACTCGGGGCTCTAGAAAAGTAATCGCAAAAAAAATAAAAAATGAGAAAATTATTCAAAATTAGTCTAATGTAGTTCCTAATAAAAATTCATATATTTAGCTGAATTTATATATTCAGCTACATCTCTACCTCAGCCTTTTGCACTTATAAATTCATTTCATTTATTTAATTTTTATTAATGACTGTGGACAAATGGGTGAAGGATAAGACGTAGAAAAACTAGCTAGTTTCTGTGGAAAAATTATTTCTTCACAGAAATTTTCTCTGTAACTACATCTCTTCTTTAGTCGTTTGTCGACTTGCAAAATATATTGTTCTTTGGAAATGTCGATCCTTTAGATGATCCTTTCTCTTAAGAATAAGCATATGGTGAAGAATTTTTATTTTTGCTTTTTGATCATAGATACTGTAAGAAAAAAATTTTTTCTATAACATTGAATGAATGAATGTAAAGTTCTGATTTCCTAAATGTTAATGAATTACCTTTCGGACAAGAAAATAAATTTCTTCCGAGTATTTCTTTTTCCCGTAGAAAATGTCTTGAATATCAAAAATTTTTTACTTAGATTTAGGATATTTGACTTGACATTAAGACTACAATAAAGTTCTGAATTTTTTTTTTTTAAGAAGCTTAGAACCCAATTCAATAATAGACTTTTTTTTCTTAAATGTAATAAAAACTTATGAATTTTCGACGATGCAGATTTTAGTCGATAGGTGGCGAATTTGTCTAACACTTTTTAGAGTGGGTATAAGCAGAGTGGAGCCAATTAGAAAAAGTAGCCCAGAAGTGAAGTATATTTTACGGAAACATTCAGTGCCCTCTCTATTAAATATGGCGTTTGATCATCATTATTATTATCAATGTTTGTTGTCAAACTAAGTGACACATACCTAAAAATAGTAAAAATGCAGTAAAAATAATCAGAATTGTAACACATTTATATTAAAATTTTTTTTATAAATATAGTCATGCTGAAAATTATTTAATAATTAATTTTATATTTAAATGAATAATTTGATAATTTGAAATATAAAATATTATTTATTTATATTACTAAATTATTAATATAGCTGTATATATTAAAATTATACATTTATTCAATTCATATCAAAATTAATTTCAATAAAAAATTATCGTTCTTTTGAGCTTTTCAAAATTCCCTCTATTCCCCACTCCATACAAAAAGCAGGAAATGTCGGACCAATCAAATCACCGAGCACAAATTGGCTCCACTCTGCTTATACCCACTCTATATTCCACCATGTTGTGGCGCGCTAATTTGGAAGTTCCAATGTTAACGTCATGAATGCATATTATTTTACTTACATAAAATAACTGTATTTTTTCACATATATATGTGAAATCCGGATGTACGACATGAAAAGTCTCGACAGTGGGGATAACGAGGACATTGAGCTTAGAAATTTATTTTTTAATAAGATTTTGTTCTTAACTTCTACGGAATTTGATATCTTTTTTATTAGTTATTGGAAAAAATCGAAAGTATGCTTATTAGAAAGAGGGCAACCGATATATATATATAATAAAACTATTTTTTTTTTTTTTCGGCTACAAGTTCGGCCAAAAAGTTGTAAATTAGAAATAATGACGTCACAGAGCACAAACTTAAATGACTTATACCTAGTAGAGAGTTCGCGTTCGTTCTATATATTTTTTTTCCGTTCTAAAATTGAGGCGAGACCCTACCGGGTTTCTTGATATTCAAATTTATACCAAGTTTGGTTAGAGGTGTTTTGTGTTCTGGACAACCCGAGTGGAAATTCAGTTCAAGATTTGATCAAAACTTGATCAGGCAACTTGATCAAGAATTGATCAAAACGTAATGCAAAAATGGATCAAGATCAGACTTGATCAAGCTACCTGGTCAAGATTTGATCAAGTTACCTGATCAACTTAATGTTTTTTTTCTTTAATTAACTTCACTTTTTTCATTAATTACCTGTTTATTCATTGCTATTGAGAAGAGAGGGGGGTAAGGGAAATGATGGGAGATGATACTTGATCAAATTAGGGAAAATTATTTTAAAAAATTATTCATTTATAAATGTTAAACTTGATCATCTTTTGATCAAGTTTTGATCAGGTTTACTTGATCAAGATGTGGTTAAGTATCTTGATCAAATCTTGATCAGGATTCGTTTAGGATTTCTGAAATAAGGTAACTTGATCAGGATCGGATATCAAATCCGTCGAGCTTGACCAGATTTCCGCTCGGGAAAGTGGAAATCTTTTATGTAACTTACTTAATTTTCCAGAATATTTCAGATCAACTTCATAAATTTAGCCTGTGGAAGAGTCGTCAAGTGTCACCAAAATTTTCTCCACAGACCATTGATTATTGTCCTATTCAAAGTCACGATACGGATGATGTTGTGATATTGCCATTCCATACAAATTATTAACATCATAATACATAAGATATGAATCCTCTTTAGTAGTATTATACTCATAACCCTTGTATTAGTTGTTGGATTCTGCATATGTATTGGGGCATCCAGCAACTCCACCTCGTTTTCTTTCTCGATATATAAAAGTTGTTCCGCACCTGTTAGCAGTTCCAATTCTACATCAGTACATTTTAGCATACAATCCCATGAAAACCCTGGTGTTGTATAGTAATAAAGTTGCCAACAAGTTGAAAAAGACAGAAGCTTGGAAAAAATCAATCCCGCCGGGAATCGAACCTGAGTCTTTTGCATTTCGGGCAAACTTCATGACCTCCAGATCACAGGTTCAGTCTACACCAACAAGTTTCAACCTGTTAACACCGACGTTCATCTATTCGTCATTCATTTTTTGAATCTACACGGATAAAAATTTTCAGTAAATTTTACTATGGTCCCACAGTATTTGAGAAACATGGGTCAACTATTATATTTTTTTACAGTACGAAAAAAAACAATGTTGTCATTCAAAAATTGCAATGGACTATAGCAATATTTGAGACTTTGATTTTTTACTTTGAATAAAATAAAAACTGCAACGTAACATGAAATCTTTACAGATTTAAGTTGAAAACATTATTATGGTCCTTTTTGAATATTACAATGTACCATAGTAATTCTTACAAGCGTTTAATTTTTGCTTGCGTATATTATTAAACTTGCTGTACATAATGTAGTTTTTACAATGGTTGTGTTGAAAAAATTAGAATATCTTCATTTAAAATTTACAATGTACTATAGGAATTTTGTATCAGGTCATTCCCGCGATGCTCGTTGTTACCATAGTAAAAATATATTTAAGTGACTCCGCGTCAGTTGTTCTGCGCATTGGAGAATCCAGAAGATCCAGACCTTTGTCTACCTTTGTCGATAGTCGATTATCGGTGTGTCAGTGTGTGTCAGACGTTGTGAGATGAACTTCAACGGCGAAATGTCTAATGTGTTTTATTTAAAGTGAATGATACTAAATTACGTTTTATTTTTACCACAAAGTTATTGAATATTCATCAGTTATAACTTTAACATCTCAAGGTTTTTTTATACTAAAAAATGAATGTAAAATATCGTTATCATTTCTCATATTGTTTATGTTAATGTGATATCTGCCTGAATGTTGTCTGTGCATTTATTTAATTTTCATTCTACTACCTTATACTATCTATCTATTCTACAATATCTATTTAATAACTATCTAATTACCCTGCAGCGTGCCCTCCCCCTTTGCGTGGGAAGCACGGTGCAGGGTAAAAAGAATTTATAACAATTGTAAAATTTACAATTGTTTATTTTAAAATTTGCTTGTTTCAAACAGATTTCTCGAATGTATTAATTTTTTTTTAATTATTTACATTGTAGAATTTACAATTGTTTATTGTAAATTTTGCTTGTTTTAAACAGATTTTTCGAATGTATCAATTTTTTTTTAATTTTTACATTGTAAAATTTACTATTTGTCTCATCGAATATTAATATTTGCTCCTTTGGAATTTACATTGGCTTCGTGAATATTTCATATATATAATTCAGAAATTACTATGGTACAAAGCGAAAAGTTGAAAATACCAGTAGGTGGCGCTCACCAGAAAAAATTGCTATGACCCGTATTAAAATTTAATACAGTTCCCCCTACGTTTCCAGAATGCTATTGGCCATAGTAAAAATTACTGTGTTTCTTCAGTAAAAAAAAATGAAAAATTCTGTCCGCGTATAGGAGTCGATGAATCTTAAATTTACTAGTCGGCTGTTTCTTTTATTAAAACATGGATACTTGACTACTTTCGTAAATGATATATATTTTTTTTTGTTAATTAGTTAAGATTTTGGTTGAACCCCCCAACATGTTTGCAAGAGGTTTCAAAAAAAAGTGTAAGTCATAACCAGAAAGATTATGGAACACTACCGGTAATGCTTGTGAATCTGTATAGTTGACATTATATTGAGGATGACCTGCTATGTAATTATTTTTATTATTTTTTTACCAATTTCATTCAATAAACTTGATAATTCAATTTTCAGATTTTTTTCTTAGAAACATGGATTCATCACAACTCAACGAAATTGCTGCCTGTCATAGTTGTAATTTACTATTAAAGAAAATTGTTTGGTCAACACGAGAAGCTGAATATAAAATTACAAATTTAAGAAAAGCTAATAGAAGCCTCGGAGTAAAAGTCATTGCAGGGATGAATCGGGAATATGACATTTTTCTACTAAACCGAATTTCTATATTTTGTAAAAAGACTTCAGCACTTGGAAAAATTTAGTAGATGGGAATCATATCGCACGCCACGTTCTCACAGCATCTTCTAATAATACGTATCAGTTTATTTCCATTTGAAAAAAAAAAATAGAAAAATCGAAAAAAAAAAAAAAACATATTGAACAATCAAATTTTTTTGTAATATTACAAAAAACATATGTTGTCTTGAAGTGATAATATGAAAATGAAAAATTAAACACCATTTAAATATTTTATTCGTGAAAAGAAATTTAAAAAAATATATATTCTAATATTTAAAAAATAAAAAAACGAATTTATAATTGAACTATAAAAAGAATGAATTTACAGTTAATGATTGAACTGAAGAAAAACATCTATAGGTTTTTTACCTTTAAGGAAAAAAAAAAGTTTAATCAGATTAGACAGATGAACAGGAAAAATTATATGAAATAATCATTAAAAAAATTATTTTGAAGTATGCATATTTATTTTAAAAAAGTATAGATATATATCGACCACATAGATTATTGAATATATGAATTATAAAATCGTTCAAATATACATAATAAGAAGGAAAATATGTTTATTAGACATAATGATTATTATTATTTTGGATTATCAAGAATGTTATTTAATTTTTTTTGAATTTTGTTTTTAAATTTTTTTATTTATCCAACCGTCTCCTTTCAACCAAAGATATTTCATGTTCCTTTTCGATTCCATGTAGTCATTCAGCAGAAATACAAGCGCCGTCAGTTCGAATTTTATCGTTCACATAGATAACTTGAAGTCTGAAAGCAAATAAATATCGAATATTTTTTTTCAGAATGTTAAAAAAACTGAAAATTCAAATTATTTTAATACAAAAAATTGAAAAAAGAAACAAGGAGTCGATGATCAAAAATTACTATCATTCAATCAAAAAATTAAAAAAAAAATCTAATAACTTACACTGACTAATCGATTCATTTTTTAAAATAGTCTTTAATTTTAAAAAGGAAAATTTATTCATTACTGTAATCATTCAATTAAAAAATATACAATATAAAACTCAATGCAATGCAAATGAGTAAATTTTGTATGTTATTCAACGAGCATCGTAGCCACCGATAATCCAGATTCAGATCAAAAACGCGCATTGTCCAATCATTGAAACAGTGCGTACATAACTCAATACGTACACAGAATTCTAGAAAGAATCACTGAAACTTTGTCGTTCTCGAGCATAAATCGAACGTACTCATCTTCAATTATTTCTACAAACCGTTTTTTTTTTTATCAAATGACAAAAAAAAATTTTACGAATATACAGTTTACTATAAACCGCTATTATTGTGTTTCTAAATAGTTTTTTTAATTAAAAATGAAAAGTTTTTAAACAAGTACACTCATTAAATAAAAACAAAATTCAATGTTTGAAAATTAAAAAATGCGTTTGTCACTTATTCATTTTTTAAAATTCAAACTATTCAACGACTCATTTTTGAATCATTTACTTTAAAAAAATTTTGAAAAAATACAGTCATTCAAAAACAAAAAAATCATTCGAAAATTCAAAAATGCGTTTGTTTCTGAATCACGTCATTCCTGAAAAAATTTGAATACCAACTACATTTTCTTCTCAATTAATTCAATTCAAACACTTCGTCAGAAAAAATAAAGAAAAGAGAATTACCGTAAACACATTCATATCCTCGAAACTAAGAAATTAATTTACTCATTCAATCACTTTGCTTCAAAAAATTAAAATATTAATCACATTTCAAAACTTGCCTAGACATCTTTTTTTTGTTTAATGAATCCTCCTGTTTGTTTATGTTAATTGACAAACGTTAAATTATAGTTAATGATGAAAGAAATGGTAGATCTTGATATAGAAAGAAAGAGAGTGTAGAAAAAAGGATATTATCATTGAAAAATAAGAAAGTCGACAGTTTGCCGACAATATTCGAACATATTTTATTTCACTTGTATTCTTTGCTTCCTTCTGCGCTTCCTCAGAAGTCAATCAGTTTGAAAATTTAAAAAATTACGTAGGCAGATTAATATTTCAAAGTTTCTCAATTGCTCGATCCCGTATAGAAATTGCCAAGACTCACAACCCGGCCGGGCCTTGTCCCAATAATGACATCCATTGGTTGGCGGCCAATGGTGTGCAGCCCATGGCTGGTTCTTTGCTTATCAATACTCGTATGCCAATGCTTGGCTGAACATTGGTTGAAAAAGAGCTGGCCAGCCATTACTCGATCGTTCATCGGCCAAGTCTTGGTAAATTATTGAGTGGCCGAGACTGGAAACAGATGATTAGACCAAGGCTTGGCTCATTAAGGGCTGGTCAGTCATTACTCGACCGTTCATAAGCCAGGCCTTGGTGAATCATTAGGTTGCCAAGACTGGGAACAGATGATTAAGTCAAGGCTTGGCTCATTAAAGGCTGTCCAGCCATTAATCAGTCATTCGTTGGCCAAGTCTTGGTGAATTATTGGGTCGCCAAGACTGAGAATGTACCCATTATAGCCGAGAGTTACTCACGACTAGGCCTTCATTCAGTACCGAGACTAGTCTCGGTCGCGCGAGACCCGAGACCGAGACCGAGAGTATCGACTGAAAGTCTCGTCAGTATCGCGAGACTATGAAAATTTTAAATAATTTTTTTTTATTCATTTATTATTTTAAAATATAAGCTTTTTTTTATTTTATTTGAATTTTATATATTTATATAATAAATAAATATTATTCCATCATTTTAAAAACTTTTTTTTGAACGAATAAATGTAAGTATAGAAGCGAGACCCGGCGATACTTGCGAGATGAAACTGGAACGAGACCTGGTGCAATTGAGCGAGACTCTGGAATCTCGTCGCGTACCGAATGAAGGCCTACTCACGACAGCTAATCATTTTTTTTGACATAACAAAAGTTTTTTTTTTATAAATTATGATAATACATTCCGGAGCACATGAAACAAATTAAATTTTTATATCGGCCGACTATCAGTTGATTCTTAGAATGCCATGATTGTAATAAATACTTAAGGGAAACAATTTTTCTCTACTATCATATGTTGCTGCTGTGCTTAAGTAAGACTCTGGACTTTTAACTATGAGGTACCGGGTTCAAGTCATGCTGGCGTTCAAGAATTTCCGGTGCCATTCTTTCAGAATAATAAATTACTTCTTATGTAAATAAACTAATTAAATTGTTTAAACAATCGTAAAATAATCTTTTTATTAAATTCATACATTTTTGGAAATCTTGGCCGAGTTTTGGTAGCCGAGCTTAAATTTCAGTCACTCCCCAAGCCTGGCTCAAGCATCGACCAATACTGGCAGCTAAGTCTCGGCAACTTCTTGCCACGATTGCGCAATTGCTTGGCCATAGTGTATTCTCCTACATGGGTCGTTATTTTTTTCGAAAATTATTATAGTCTTCTAATAACCAATGATTCCAGAAACTTTGAAATATAAATCTGCTTTCGTCGCTTTTATTATTCACTAGTGAGTATAACCCGGCGTTGTCTCGCTGACTATTTTTTTTTTCTCTCGTTTTTTTTCTTTTTTTTTTTTTCTTCAATTCGTTGATAGCAACTGTCAATGCGATTGTAATATTATTTCAATCCAATATTATAAATTGAATTTTATAATTCATAATTTAAATTTTATTTTGTGAAAAACATATTTTTTTTTAACTTTCAGTTCAAAAATTAAAAAACCAAGTGGCACTGTTTAATTCCTAAATCAAATTAAAATTAAACCGTGTGATCCGAGTGATTGCCTTCTTCATTAGATAGCCCTTCCAATTTGGCAATCAATTTTTTTTTTAGAATTAAAAGTTAAAAAAAGTATATTCTTGTTTGAGTTCAAAAACTAAAAAAACCAAATGGCGATCCTTGTTAATTTTTTGTCGAATTCTTTTTCGGAAATGAGCGTAATCAAACGTTGAATAATCAGAATATCAAAAAAGTTTTGGTCTACGTTCGTGAGTTATTTGAAGGGCTATCCGAAGGCCTGGGCACACAATTTTTACAATGAACAAAAAAAATAATGACATCTGCAAAAATTATTTTCGCTGTTTAATCCCAGTGATTGCCATGTCATAAGAAAGCCCTCTGAATGCCTTACAAACGTAAGCAAATACTTTCCCGATATCATAACAATTAAATAAACATATTTCACTTTTAGTTCGAAAATTGAAAATTCGAAAATTCAATTGGCACTGCTTCCCATTGATTCCTAAAAAAACGCAGTTTAGAAAAACTGAAAAGTGATTACATAAGTATTTTCAAATATGGATTTTTATTCAAATGTCATATTTTACACATCATCTTTAATTTTTCTGCTGGTGGTTTTGGTTTCCGCCTTTCAACATTTATTTAATGTCAATGTGAAAAACGACAATTTAAGTCAGTGTATGTTTTTATTTTTTTTTTCTAACTTTTTTTAATTTGTATTATATGCAATTTTTTTCATCTTAGGTTTTTCATACTTGAACTGTTGTAATCAAGTTATTAAATTGAAGACTAAATCTTGGAATAGATCATCAAGTTTTCGATGTTCACTTAATAAATTGTGTCTAAAATGTTGTACGCTTCGTGCTAACAGATGCAAATCATATCATCTTATAACTTTAAACGGCCATAATCTTCCTGTATTCACAGATAATGGTAATGCCTATTATAATTCTGTGAAACCTTATTTGGCCACATTTAGTCATTTTCCTCAATGGGAATGGTTATGTGATTCAACAGCGTATTATTCTGTATTTAATATGGAATATTCAATGCGCTGTTATTATGAATCCATATATATATATATATATATATATATATACTTGAGGAAGATAGTGGTCATTTAGGATAGAAGAAAAACTAGAAATTATGGGGTTTAACATCGTTAGATGATTATGTTTTTTCGGATTCGCGCTGTATTAAAATTAAACCTATTCCAAATTCTTTTTTAAATATAGCATTCCGTCTTTTAATGAATTCATCAAAGAATCATGTCATCTTTCCATTGTGATATTCATTGATTTTTCCTTTTTCTATTTTAATGATTTGTCCTTCAGTTCCTTCGAAATTATCAGAAAAATCTTCCCATAAAGTTAAGGTTATCTATGGTATCCAAAATTATATTATTTTCTATATTATTATCTATGAATAAAAAACAGTTTTAAATTTAATTTCTAAATTTAATTAAATAACATCTACCAATACGATTGTTAAAAGCATGATGCCAACCTTTCATGCCATTGTTACAACGTGGTATGTCATTCAACACTGCTAGATAATAGTTGCAGCATTTATGTTTATATCTTGGTGGACGACGTCCACTTTTAGATGGAGTACCACTCCACGTGGACTCAAAATAATCCAAGAATTGTTCAATTTCATCGCCATCATAAACAATTGCATCGGTTGAGCATAAAATTTCATAGCCAGCTACAAGGTACTCAACAGGTAAAAAAGCTAAAGCTGCGAACATTTTCAAAACATTTTCATAGTCAATATCATTATTATAAGAGGCAGAGAGGCCACAGCTGACAATATGCTTCCACTGGCACTGACGGAAATGAAAGAAACAACCCTCAATAATAATGTCAGCAAATATAAATTTGA
>JAPYYR010002539.1:0-18366 GCA_030523065.1 Aphidius colemani
CTTTTACTTGGTAGGTTATGAAATATTTATTAAACATAATGATACTATCTTATTTTAAAATTTTTCACAGTTAGAATTTCAATAATTTCATGTTTAAATTAATAAATTAAATGGGTTTACTGTTATAGCGAGGATGTGGACTGTATTATAGGAATAATAAATTACACAAGAACAAAGTGATAATATTAACAATCTAGGGATATTTATTATAATTAATTTAATGTGTAAAAAACAAGTATATATTGTTCAATTATTGCCCCAGGCTGTATACCTGTGACATTGTTAATTAACTCTGAATTATTTCTCTGCTTGGTGTTGTATGCACCAAGCCTCAATGCTTTTATTTAATACAAAATATGGTTTATCTCTGGTGTCTAAAGCGAAAAGGGAAGAGCGACATCCATCCTCATCGCATGTCGCTTATTGAGAAGAAACCCGAAGTTATACGAAGCATGGAGGTCTACAAGGAGGGTAATCTCTCGAATTTTACTGAAGCCAAAATAATGGAGCAAGTCGGTACATATTTTTACCAATGACGGCGCTAGTGGGACTGCTGGACAGTCACATGTTGTTTGTTTATGTCAGCTTATGTTTTTATTGAGTTGATTGTACATGCTACTATCAGGTGTATATTATCACACAAAAAAAAAAAAAAGTTTTTTTTACACAAAAAAAGTAAGTATTCGAAATTGTCACCAATTACTATTTGTTTTATTTATTTATTTCGTACATCTAAATCAAAATATAATTTACCATTATGTTATTAAGCTGGATTTTAATTAATTTTTATCCATTTTTTATATTTTTTCTATAGTTCATCAATCGATTTTTCGATATTAATACATATTAATAATATTAATTCTGACTAATTTAATACTATCGACGACACGGCGAGACTCTCGGCGATGCTGAGTGTCGGTCTGATGCTGGTATTGCCTCAGTCTCATCTCGTGTGCATTTCTATTTGGGGATATTCCGATTTCCGAGATATCAGAAATTCCATTTTCTCGTAACTTGAAAGCTACAAGTATTATACTAATAAAAAAAAAAAAAAAAATGCAAGCAAATGGTTTAATTTAAAATGCTTCGATAGATCCATCGTCAATTTCAAAAGAATAATTTTTTTTTTTTCATTCATTTTTACGATTTATAAGTTTTTCAATAAACAGCTTGAAAATATGAAGCATAGTATATGCTGTAATTTATTTTATTAATTCGTTAAAGTACATGTGATAAACATTAATTTGGGAAATAAAATTTGTAAATATTTTTTTACTAAAATTTCATGAGCTATCTCGTGGAATATACCACGTGCGGTACTTATGGGACACCTTGTATATTGAATTAAAATGTTTTGATCAAGAAAACTGATTAATAAAAGAAAATGAAAATGTTTATTCTGTGATTAGAGAAATCATTTTAATGGTAAACGGAATAGCTTTCTGGAATAGCTAGGAATCAACGTTGTAGCTAGTAGAGAAACTATTTAAATGGTAAAGAACCTAATTTTCTAAAATAGTTTAAACGTTCTAGTTCAGCGTCGGTAGCAATTCGAATGTGGGTAGATTCAGATATTCCAGAAGATTTCATGACTGAAGTAACGCCAGTTGTGAATAGATAAATATTTTCAATGTTGGAATTTTTAAACGAATCATTCTCGATTATGCCTATTTTATTAAGAGACAAATGTAAATCAGTGCACTTGAGATCATCAAAAGTACCTTTTCCGATTCTCATTATTTTATTAGATTCCAAATTCAAATATTTGAGATTTGTCATTGATTTAAATGCACCAGCTTGGATTGTCTTTAACTGTGTATATTTTATAATAAGTTTTTCAAGTTGTGGCATACATGTCATTGAATTTGCTTGTAAATTTGTAATCTCACCATTTGTATAACGAACGTCAATCAACGAATGTGGTATTTTATGTGAATATATATTTTGACAGATACCAATTGTATGATTACCAACAACTTCCAAGGTTTTTAAATTTGACAAATTTATCAATACTTGACTGAGATATTGCAAAGTTTTCTCAGTAGGATAGGTCCAACATTTAATTCCAAATTTTCTAGATTTATCAAGCCCTCAAATGATTCTCGATAAATTGTGAATACGTGGCCTGTTTGATGACATATTAGTGTTTCTAAATTTGTATTAATATCTGAATTTTTAAATGCATTTCTATCAATTGAATATATTTTTTGTGGTAATTCGAGTTTTCTACTTATCGTATTACTTGCTTTGATACGAAGCCTGTAATTTACAAAGTCATTTCGATTTGTTATCAGGTTCACCGATGTTAAAGTATGAAATTTTTTGCAAATTGTAAATGGTTCTTCATCAAAACAATCAGTTTGAATATTAAATTCATCAACGATCCATGCAAAAAGGTTTTTGAGAATTTGTTTATTATTATATACATATAATATGTCAAGATCCATGCTTGAAAATGCAGAATTTTCAATAGATAACAATTTATTATTTGATATATCTAAATGTTTACATTTAAGACCATAAAAGGTGTATTTATTGATGGATATTAACTCATTGTAACTCAAATCGAGGATTGATAATGTTTTATTTTCGAAGGATTTATCGTCAATTAAAATAATATTGTTATGATTCAGTAAGAAAACATCTAAATTAATTAATACTTCGAAAGTATTTTGATGAATATGAGTCAATTGATTTGATGATAGATCTAAAGATTTTATATTTTCCAGACCATAAAATGAATAAGATGTTAGCGTATTGAGCTTACCATTGGTTATGGCAAAATGTTCCAACTTTTTCAAGCAAGACAATTTCATTGATCGTAACTCTGTAAATACACTATTTTTGTATTCAAGATTTTTGATACTGAAATTTATAGTGTAACAAAGACCATAACAAATATCAACTGTATTATAATTCACAAGTACCAATTCCTCTAAACTTAAAAGATTTGAAAATGATTGACATTGAATTTCTTGAGGTTCAATCAACGGTACCTCGAGAGCAATCAGTGATTGTAGATTATAAAAAACAGGTGTTTTTAAGAAAATTCGCTTAGTTTCAATTTCGAGAACTCTAAGATTTGGCAATCCTGCGAAAGAATTATTGCTGATAGTAAATTTGTCTACGGAAGAGCTGCTTATTTTCAACGTTCGAATTGTTAAATTTTTGAATGCATAATTGTCAATTGATGATGTCTCGTTGTCTTGTATTTGAAGTTCAGGCGTTGAAAGAAAATTAGAAATATCAGTGACTGAGCGAATGCTCTTATTTTTGGTTTTACAAATTCTATAAACACCATTTTCAGATAAATAACACTGAGATGACTCTTTCAAATGAATGTAATTTAATTTAGTTGTTACTCTAAAAATCTGGCTATGATGGTGGCTCGAGCTTGTTGCAATATCGGATTTTATAATATCGATCAAAGCCAATGTGATAGTATAGTTGATTCCCCATTTCAATGAATTATATCTCAGTATTTGATTTCCCATGAGATCAATTACATTTATACGTGACGTATTGAATGCACCATCAACAATACCAATTATCCCACTTTGTGTTAAATCAATAAAATGACATTTAATATTTCTAAACGATCCTTGTTCAATGATTTCCAATGAATTGTAACTCAAGTTGACCAGTGATAATTTATTATTTTCAATTGTAAATGCTTCATTATCAATTGTACTTATTGAATTGTTACTCAAATTTATTATTTCTAAACTTTGAGCATTGAATAAATTAGAAGGTATATGAGTGAGTTTATTATTTGAAGTTATTGAGACGGTTTCCAATTTAATTAAACCGTTGAATGCACCAGATTCAAGAAACATTAGATTACTTCCAGTGATTGTTATACTCTGAAGATTTCTAAAACATCCAAATGAGTTGAGAGTTAATGTTTCAAACAAGCCACCCGTAAAACGAAGTTGTACCAGTTTAACAGTCACATTTTTACTCGCTGAATAACAAATATTTGAATCATGATTATCTAAAAGTTCCAATTTATTCAAACTCAATTGTTGATATAATATTTTTCCTATATGTCGTGATGTTTCATTGTCCAACTTTATTTTGAGATATGTTAAATTGTTGAGTCCATAAAAACTATACGGATCAAGTAAGACTGATGCTGAATTAATTTCTAAGTTTTTCAGGTTTTGTAAAGTCAAAAAACAACTCGAATCAATATACAGTCGTTTATCAGCCAAATCCAGTTGCAGCGTTTCGATTGATGGAGATGATATATAATCAAATGCATCAGATAACAAAGCGTTAGCTTTTTTATTAATTATTTGAAGTTTGTTTGAATCTCTTTTTATAATTGAATCTTTTTCATTGAAATTTGTCCAGTTGCTTGACTTCACATATATATTTAGTGCTGTACCAGCTGACGATGTATCGAAATGAGTTGTTTTAGAAGCCACAAAAGTCAAATACTCGACTATTGTTATAATAATCCCAATGTAATACATTGTAAGTTCTTTCAACACTGATTTAAATGAATCGCTTTGCTCGTTTATATAGGTGAGTACAAATAATTTATCAGTCACATTCAGATGCTAGACATTTTCGGCATATAATATTAGTGATAAAACAAAAATATTCCATGACGTAAAAAATAAATAAAATGTTTTTATATTTGATTAAACATTTTATGGAATAATTGTATTTCTTTTAATCTTTATCTTTGAATCCAGACAGTTTTTATACCTTGGCAAACAGTTAAAAAATAGATATACAGCTAAATTTATTTTATTCTCGAAAATTTGAACAATATTTTTTGATTAAAACTATATTCAACTATAGTGCTGTACCAGCTGACGATGTATCGAAATGAGTTGTTTTAGAAGCCACAAAATATAAATACTTGATTATTATTAAAAAAATCCTGATGGAATATATTGTAATTTTTATATGAAACACTGATGATTCCAACGGATCACTTTGCTCGTTTATTGTATAGGCGGGTACAAATAATTTATTACCCACGTCTAGATGCTAGACATTTTTCGGCATATAGTATTAGCGATAACAAAAAAAATTTCCATGACGAAAAAATTAAATAAGATAAGTATTTAAATTTTATATATATTCTTTATGGAATAATTATGATTTTGTTCATTCTTATCTTTACATTCGAAAATTTTTACGTGCCTTGGTAAATAATTAAAAAATATATAAAAGCTAAATTTTTTTCAGCCCTTGCAAATAATGATACATTCATTCCATGTGTCTTGGCATCCTAGAAGAATAGTGAAACAAACATATAACAAATACAAAAAACAATAGTTATATTTGAATTTCATACCTGAGAAATAATTGTTGGAGGTAATAGTTTTGGATCACCGACAAGAACAAGTGTTTTAACACCAAGCATCAATGGAATTAATGTTACTGCCTCTGATGATAGTCCAACTTCATCAACAATGCAAATTGGAATTTTAACACCATTTTTTTTACCAAATATCATTTCCATTCTGTATGAATAACATGATGATAATGTTGATGCTAATAATGTTGATATTAATTCAAAAATCATTGCTGCAACATGTTATAACAGTAGATTTACCTGTACCAGGTGGTCCTTGAATAAGACAAATTTTTGGCTTTGATTCTTCAAATGTTTTTACAACATCAGATACAATTTTCATTTGTATTGAATTTAATTTTTGTTCTGATAATAATGACAAACTGTTTTTACCAATTGACATATTATAATCATGATAATTTGGCTTCATTATTGAATTACATAATGGTGACTGTGGTTTTGTTTAATTGGCTTGACACTTGTCAACTTAATTTGTTGATTTTGAACAATTAAAATATCACGTATCATCACAGTGTAAATATGAATAAATGAACGGTATTTTGTACTGTTGTTTCAGTGCTATTTATATCATGAACATATGCAAATACTTTCTTTTTAAAATATTTTAATTTTATCAAATCTCCACGACGTGGATTTAATATATCATTGTTTATAAATATTTTTGATGTTACTGATATTTTTATAATTTTTAAATCGTAAATTAATATTGTTAGCTAAAAAACTTTCAATTATTTTTATTTGTGAATCTTTGACAATATTTTTCTGTTGCCAATTTTTCCAACAACATCATCATCACAACTTGGAGAGTCTTATTTGCGTCGTAAATTTGTAATTGAAAGTTTTTTTTTCTTTTTAATATACGAATGATTGATATACCTTTATCAAAATTTTTCAAATAAATAAAAATAATATAATAAAAAAATTAATATTAATTCACTTATTATTTGAACTTGCAAAAATAGAAAAAAAAATTATTGGTTACTTGGCATACAACCAAGTAATCCTGAAGAAATAATCCCTTACTTTTTCAGCACAATGCAGTACAAATTATTCAAAAATGTCATACATAATTAAATAATATGAATAAACGAATTACCAAATAATTTTAGTAATACATATTTTGTTTTTTATTACCTATTTTATTTTTTTTTCTTTTGATATTTAACATTTTGAAATAACATTTATACAGTTTAACAGATAGAAAAAAAACTAATAATTTTAATAACGAATCTCGGTTATTTTTGTAATTTATTTTTAGCACCTCGAATTACCTTTTTAATAATTATTATTAGAATTTGTATTTTAAATATTTTTTCAATACAAAACTAAGTAATTAGGAAAATTATATTATCAAGCATAGTCAATTTACAATATTAATTATTCAAAAATTAAACAATTATTATTATTTTTAACGATACGCATAATTAGAGAATGATTTAATCATTTCAACCATCAATAAACTAAATCAACTTTGATAATTATAAACTTTTAAACTTGAAATTTTATTTTAAATATATTTAATCTTAAAAAAAATAATAATTCTCATGATAAATTATTATTTCACAACTTAAAAATGACATATTTATTTAATAAATTTATCAAAACATTTATGATAATTTTTCTTATTAATATTAAGAACAAATTGAAGAAAAAAAGACATAATCCAACAAATTAAATGTGTCTTGTGCGTCAAATAATTATTTATAAAAAAATCCATTTTAAAATTTATAAATATATAATTGTTTTTCTTTTTTTTTTTATTTTCTTAAATTTAAATTTTTTTAAATTCAAATTATATTTTTGAAATTTGATGAAGTTAGTATTTCAATATTTGACACATAATTATTATGTTTTAAACTTTAATTCTAGTTTATTTCTGTAGTCATAGCTAATTGAAAAATTTAACAAAATATTAATTTTTTTTTCAATGAATCATCTCATTGTTTTTGAACAAATAATAAATGATCATTATTATTATTATTATCTAGCTAATGTTGTAATAGAAAAATCTGAGCTGACTAGACATCACATAGTTTTTCATGTTTTGCTCATTGAATGATCTATTTAGTTAGTTAATAAATCATCAGATTATTTTTTTAAAATATAATAAAAAGCAGTACTGTTTGGTATAGAAATATTGATGTTATTAATGAGCTGTAATAATTATTATTACTCATCTATTCAATTAATATTTGTTTTATTATTTTTTTTTGTAATAATTTTCATAATTTATTCAAATCTAGTGCGCATTTTGGCAATATTGTGATTGATTTATCAATTTTCAGCTCATAACAATTATCCAATAATTGTTTTTGATTACAAATAATTTTTTATATCGTTGCAAGTATGCAATTTTCTTCCATAATGCTGTACTCAGCACATGTCCTGTCTCATGGAATTTTCTTCTTTGTTGGTTTCTTGCTGCGTGGAAGAGTTGCACAGCTTGTTATCTAAAAAATAAAAACAAACATTTGTTTTAATAACAAATAAATCATTTTATTTTATTGTCATACAATCATCAAACAATTAATAAAACCTTGAAGCTTTTTAAGCAAAAAATATATTAGTCACACACAAATTTCATTTTATCATTTAAAAAAAAAAACAAAACTCAATCATTTAGACGAAACGAACCAGATTTTTTTATCATCCAAATTTTCATTTCAATCATGATTAATGATAATCGTTTGAATCAATACTCTCTGTACTTGATTGATAAAATTTTTTTAAACAAATATTTTTTGTATTTATCTATCATACCATTATTATTTATGCTGTTGTTATTAACAATATTATGTTTGTATTCTTCATTATGAAAATTTGTTGTTGATAATATTGGAATTTTTGGAGCTTGTTTTTTATGATATTTTCCTGCACGTTTATTTATTTCTAAGCTACGTGTCGATGTTGATGGAGTTGTCCAAATATCATCTGTAATTTTATTGTCAATTTTTTCTTGTGAATTTAATACAACAGTATCATGAGCTGTCGTTAAAAGTCGTTTTAATTCATTCATTTTATCATGACATATTTCTTCAGTTATTTTACAAATGTCAATGATTTTTTTGTCACTATTATTTGATGAATATTCAATACTTGATTCATCATTAATTTTGTCATTTATTGGATCAATTAAATTACTTTGTTTATTATTATTTTCATAAACTTTATTTTGAGTATTTGATAATGAACAAACAGATGAAGACTCTGTGTTATTTACATCATCACAACTTTTTGTTGGGGTGTTATTTATGCTTGAAATAAGAAGAAATAATTCAAGAGCTTGTTGTGCACTTATCTGGGACAAAGAAGCCGGCAATGTGCTTGGTTCAGCGGTAAAATTAAGCCATTCATCATCTTCATCATCATCATCATCTTCTCTCTCCTTCAAATCATTCAATTTCATTTTCTTTTTGTTATTTTATTAAAAGCAAATGTTCAGATACCAGAAGAATGCTTCAAATAAATTGATTTTACGAATCACATTGAAATTAATTTATCTTACAACATTTTCAATGTCAGACTTTTTTTTATTCATTTATTTGTAAACATAAACCGATTGACATCTAAACTATTCTGGTGATTTTTTTGTTATTGTGCGTGGCTTTGATGATCTTGTTCTTGCACCAACACTTGATGTTCGCATCAATGATTCTGAGCTTGGTGTCATACGTTGTACTTGCATTGCTTCACCGCTGCTATATCCACTTGATATGTCATCCGAAGATTTGATATTACTATTTTAAAATAAACAATATTATATAATTTTATTTTTAAAATAATTTAAAGATAATATAAAAATTAACATACGCTAAACTAGATATTGGTTCTTTAGATGTTGGCTGTCTAACTTCAACATCTACCTCTGAAAAATACATGTCAACTCTGTTGCTACTTGACTGGGTTCTACGTGGACTATATCCTCTTCTTCCTGGATTTATTCTTCGACGTGTTTCAACTATAAAAATTCAATAAATATAATCAAACAAAGAAACAACATTAAATTATTATCAATTCAATTTATATATATATTTTTTAAATGACCTGACATATCTGGCTCATCATTATTTTTAGTATTTCTATTTTCATCATCTTTTTCGCCTGTTAAATCACTCAAACTGTAACTCTTTTTTAATTGCTGGACAAGTCCACCACCTCCCTGAAAAATTTATACAAACATTTTATAAAGTTTTTTTATCAAATTAAAATCAACAATTTATTTATTTATATGTGTTGTGTGCTGTGGTGTAAATAAATAAATAAATAAATAAAATAATAGAAAGAAAAGAAAAAAAAATCATAAAAATTCTTACCTAACAAATAAAAAAGTTAATGAGTTATCTGCCAATACCAGTGGAATTTTTATACGTCTGTATAAAATCAAGCTTTTTATTTTTTTTATTATTCTAACATTCAATATTTATCTCGTCCAAGTGTGAGATTATCAGTGCTTCTATATTTGTGAGAGATAAATGTTAGACTGGCAAATCAAGCATAAAATTAAAACGTAATTGAAATTAGAATAATTATTTTATTAAATGATAATATGGAAAAATGAATTTTATTCATTAAATAATATTTATAATTTATTTATTGATCTTTGGGATCGTTTATAAAAAAACTGGTGATAATACAACTTAAAAAATAATTAATTTTATAACTGGTAACATTAAATTATATCTAAACAAAAAGAAAAATAATAATAATAATAATAATATTAAATAAAAATATGATAATTATTATATAATTATAATTAGAAGTGATGTTTGAATTAAATAAGCTTTATCACATTGAGTTACAGAGGCACTTTTGATTATTATCATTAAATTTTCATATAACAATATAAATAAGTAGCAGATTATTTAATTAATTTATAAAGATAATCAAAAATATTATTAATATTTGCGCAGTGTAATGAGAAAAATACCAAACGAAATAATTTTTCTATCTTGTTGGCCTCAGTCTTTTTCTTTTTTAATTTTATATTTTTTAACTATCAAAAATATTCTTCATCAAATCAGAGAGATCCATTAAAAAAATTATAAATAACATAATTAAAAAAAAAAAAAAAATATAAAAGTTTATTTGAAAAATGAATTTATTGAAATAAAAAATTAGAAATATTTAATCATCATCATCATCATCATCACTAAGATCATTATAACTACGTAATGTTCTTTTGCGTGATGTAACATTACGTTGACGTTTAACTTTATTTGAATTTTTTTGTACTTTAATTGGTACTTTAAAATCATCAATAATCAATGATGTATCATCATCAACATCATCATTTATAATGTTATCATTGTCATCACTGTTATCACTTTCAGATGTTGTTTCCATCAGAGTAAAACGTTGTGGACTATCATCACTCAGTGGACTATCATCACTGTTACTTTGTCGTGAAAGTGAACCATCCACGTTGTCCTTGCTCAAGTTCTTTTTCTTGGTTGATTTGTTGTTGACTAAACTGGAAATCGCCGGATCTGATTGGCTTTCGGATACACTTGGACTAGGAGGATTCAGGATCACATTTGGCAAATTCTATTTTTTTGCAATGTTAGTCGTTTTGATGAGTTGTTTTAATTTTTGTTTAAATGATCCAGATGAATTGATTGTTTTATTTTATTTTTTTTGTTAATTTGGATAACAGGAAGCAGTGGATGGCAACAAAACAAAAAAAAAAAAAAAAAGTAAATAAAATAATAATGAGTATTAATTGAATTTGATTTGACAAAAAGTTTTACATTATTTTATTTTTCTCATGTCAAATCAATTGTGTGTAATTTTGGTGCATGAATAAGTGCATTAAGCAAGCTCAGTATGAATGAAAAAAAAAATGTAAAATAAATTAATTAAAAATTGGAAAAATGGATTTTTATATTTTTTTCTTGTAAACTGGGGAATATAATTTAGTATAATTAATGATTTTTTTTTACCTTTATTGCAGTTTGCATGAGAACAGTTGTAGCATAATTGACTCCCTTGGTACCAAGATGAAGAACAGCAGTGTATCCTTGTTCAGTTGCTCTTGCTAATGCATCATCAATTTCAGCTTCACGTCTTATCAATGCTGGATGAACAAATCTTCGATAAAGTATACTTGATCCTTTTGTTGCTGGACTCAAAAGCCACAGTACCAAAATAATTTTAATTTCATAATAAAATGGAAACCTATTTTAATACAAAAATTATATTATTAAATAATTTGATAAATTTATTACTTTTCTAAATGTTATTTTAACACATGCATTATGCACATTTAGTTTATTCAAAATTTTATGTTTATCTTTACCAGAAACTGAAGAAAACATCTGTGAAAGTTTCAGCACATGTGAATAGAGCAAACACAATCCAGTACATCATCCATTTTACCTTAAAAAAATAAAGAATACGTTGAATTTTTTTAAAACAAACTGTTATATGTGATGAATTAGTTAAATTAAAATATTAAACTTACATATTCTTTGACATTTTTAGTTCTGACTGCTTTGTATGAAGCATAGGCAGGATACAATGTTCCAAAGACAAGTCTGAAAATTGGATAAATAATTGCATAAGTGAATGAACGTGGAAGAATAACAGCAAGTACAATAGCCACAAAGCCAAGGTTTCCAAGTGTCAATCTAATTGGTAATTTGCCGATTGAATATTGTGCCCATTTGAATGATTTATCAGCAAATAAATCCGCTACACTTTTATTATTTTTCATTGATATTTTTTTATTATCAAAGCTAATATGATAATGATCAGGATCATCAACTCCACATACATCAATTATTGAACGACAATTATGACTTGTTACAATGTTTTTCATATTTTTTTTCAAATTTATTAACACAATGTTTGACACCAACTTGTTGTTGAGCTTAATTATATTTTAAACAATCAAACTATCAACTTTTTCAATGACAATGATTAATAATGATATGACAACATCAATGTCAAGTGATGTTATTCAAATAACGATGTGAATGACCTGCCTTCCAGTAGTCAACTGATGCCTTCAGAATAAAAGCTAGCTTGATAGTTTAACACGCGCTATTTTCACGCAAAGCCTAAAACAACTTTGGCCCCTTTCGGTAGCTTTTTTTTTTTATTTTATATTCTAATTTTGTCTTTATTTTTAATCTTTTCAAGTATTTTCATTTTTTATTTTTTTAATAAGGCAGACTTAATAATAGACTGGATTTTTTAAATGAACAAAATGTAAACTAGCTTTGAGTCATTTAAATTTTTAAATAAAAATTTTCAATGATTTTTATTGAATGAATTTTATTATGTGACACCAGGTAATACGATGATTATTCTCGTCTCAAATGTGAGCATTATGCAATGACATGTGTGCAGTGAAGTAAACTGAAAATAAATTGAAAAAAAAAAAAAAAAAAATACATCCTTTGTTTTAAGTCAGTATATAAATATAGATCTTCATTTTCATTTATTTTTTTCTTTTTTCAAGTTGACCATGCTACAAAGAAAGTCAAATTAATAAAAGAAAAAATAGAAAATTTATTTTGGAAAATTTCCAACAACAAATGGAATCAAAGAAAAATGTAAATTTTAAACTCAAAATTGAACCAAAAATGAAAAAAAAATAGAGATAAAGTAAAATTATAAATAAAACAAATTATTAAATTATTAAATAAATTTTAATTATACATATTTTTAATTGATTATTTTAATTGGCGGTGGATGATAATTAATTGTTTTGATATTAACAACAACAACACGTTGAAATACAGGCGTATGAAATTTAATAAAATAACGTTTAGCTGTTGGAATAATAATTCCACGATTTCTTCTATTATGTGGTGTTAAACAAGTCATATTGAGTTAAATGAACTTTAATTTATATATTTATACTATTTTTAAATAGTCCAACGATCTTTTTTGATTCACAACCGATTGAAAATTATATATTTTTAAACAAATTCACTTTCACTTTTTATCATCTCAATCATCAGCAGCATGTCATTGGCTTTCTTTAAATTTTTTTTGTTTTTTTACAACAATTATTATTATCTAGACAATTTTTTTTTTATTTTTTTATTCTTCTTTTTGTCTGATAGTCGTCTATTGGATACGGTCGATTACACTTTGCTGGTGTTTTTATATACATGAACACGATCACGCAAGGTTCAATGCCCAGAATTGTAATTTTTTTTTTTTTTTTTTTTTTTTATTAAATTTATCTTTTTTTCTCTGAGGTATATAGACGCAAATAATTTATTTTTTATAATAAAGAGTATGATGATGATGAGTCATATGTAGATGACGAGCATATCGTCATGAAAAAAAATAGTAATTCGAATCTCTTGATGAATAGGTGATGACATTATCTGTGTATATGAAAAACATTAATTTTTAGTTAATTCAATTTTTGGCTAATTAACATTGTCAATTAATTTATTTGTTTATTTTTTATTTATTATTATACCTTGCTTGAAGTATTAATTTGATTGTTCAATTTTTGTTATATTTATTTTTAATTTTGATTATATTTTTATATAATGAAGTTGAATAATAATCAGCTGATATTTGATATTGTTTTGTTGAAATAATTATGACACTTGGGTATTTAAAAACTATTTTATTATTTTTATTATACGTGGTTCGTTAAACGTTGCTAAGCAAAGACTAGATGAATCAAATTCGTGCAGTTGAATTTATATTTAAAACGATGCTGCTTGTTAAAGAGAGTCCCAATGAAATAAAGAAAATTTTTTTCGTCTGACGACTTGAATTTAAAAATTTCATCGACGTCATAATTTAAGTGCGTGGGTTTTTTTATTCAACTAAATAAAACAAATAAATATATGTATTTTATCAAATTTTTAACGTGACAATTTTTGGAAAATTTTATAGAAAAAATATAATTCTATTTTTGTATAAATTATTTTTTATTATTACTTTCTTTGTTTTGAATTTTTTCTTTTGTCAAGAAGAATTTTGCAGAGATTATTTTTGGCTTTTAGAGTCAAAGAAGTTTCAAGTTAAATTTTTTTTTTTTTTTTTAATTATCAAAATTTCTGAGTCATCGGGAAAACCATGTGTAATGTTTATAAAAAGATTTCGAGATTTATTATTTGTGCTTTTATTAAATATATACGTAAAATATTTTTATTTTTATAAAAATTATTTTTTTTGTGAGTCAGTTGATTGATTAATTTCTACGGTGCAAATTAAGTTGAACTTTAAGTTTTTTCATTTTAAAAGATTCAAATAATTAAAAAAATTTATGATGTTGAAATTTTTTTTTACGAAATTAATTATTATATAATTTGAAGAAAATAAAAACTTGTGGCAATTTTTGATTATATGACTAATATTTTTGATAATAAATTAACAATAAAATGCCGTAATGAAAATATTTACTTGGCAATTGAAAAATAAATTAATTCCAAATTTATCTTTTGATTGAGAATTATTTTTACGATAAATAACTCTCGTAATTATTTCAATTTTTTTGTTCTTTCCAATGATATTGTGATAAAAAAATTCTGTAAATATCATAGAAAAATTTCATTAATTTCTATTTTTTTAAATACATTTAAACTGCCATGAAATGTCCAAGAAATTTGTTATTTTTCAACTGAATTTTTCTATTTATTTGTCACTTTGCTTGTACTATTTTCTGAACAATTGATCTCAAATGAATCAAGCTTTTTTTTGATCCCAATTTCCACAAGACGCCACAGAATAATGATTTATCTTCGTTGAAAAATTATTAACCAGGATAATTTACTTCTCGATGATTCGACTGGAAAATTTTTTCTTTTAAAATATTTTAAGCATGATATTGAGTCGTTATACACGATGACTGATGTTAAATATATTTTATGATAAATATAATTATAATATTCAAAGCGGAAATGATGCTTTTAAATTGCAAATAAAAAAAAAAAAAAAAAATCGCCAGCTTTACCGGTTATAGCAACAGTTAACCCTCCAATCTTCATCGAAATATCAAAAAAAAATAAAAATCAGATTGGAAAAGGATTTGTTTCTTTATTTTATTTGTGACTCATTTTGCTAGATCAATACTTGTCCACTCGAAAATTAAATCACTCAAGGAAATGACTCATGACCTGATTCTCCAAATGATACAAAAAAATTTTCATCAAATAAAATGAATATATAATTTAAAAAAATCAAATAAATTATACATCACACTGTAAAATTGAATTTTCAGATCATTGACCTCAGTTGAAGTGTAATAATAACTGCCATAAAAATAAAATAAAAATAATCAGTTATTTACAAAAAGAAAAAAAACGAAAAAAAGCCTTATAATTGCAGTACAATAATAATTATAAATATTTAATTTGTATTTTCATAATAAATAGAAAAAAAAATGAAATTGCCAAGTATATAACGGTTATCAGATTTTAAAAAAAGGATAATCTACAATCTCATTGATTGTCCCACTTAATTTGATGACTGTAATATTATTATATACTGCAAATGGCAAGATGTCTGTGGTTCTTGTGTCAAGGAGAGATACAAAGTGAGAGAGATTGGCCAAGGCTATCTAAGAAAGACATGTATATTATTAACAAAAGAGATATACAGTTTGTATAGATAAAAAAACAAATAATATTTATAAGTTTGTGTAGAAAAATAACACGTATATAAAAAAAATAAATAAACAAATGGGGCAATGATGTTTGAGAAATGCAAGTGCAGCAACCCGGTGTGACGTAGACGATCAGCTGATGAGAAGTCATCACTATGTATTATCGTAATCATTCATATGCATGTGACATTAAAAACGAGGCAAAATACAAAGAAATAATAATAAACAGTACAATAGTATTTCTTTGTTTAAAAAAAAAAATTAACAACTTAACAACTTAACTCTGGAGGTCATTTATTTTAAGTCAAAAAATTACTAAAACGTTTAATTAACAATTTTTACGTTAAATAAATAAATTTTTTTTCATTAAATCATACTAGAACATTTAATTAACAATTTATACGTTAAATAAATAAATAAATAATTTTTTTTTCATTAAATTTATAGAAAAACTCCAAGACTTCCTGACTTTGAATGCAATTTTTTTTGTTTAAAAATCACAAGTGTCAAGTTACTGATTTAAAAATAGATGTTTAATTTAAAATTAAAAATATTTTTATTGTTAATAAAATTTTAAAACGATATTTAATAATAATAAGAAAAAAAATTTAAGAATAATAATGGCAAAGTTTTTTTTTTCTTTAATAAATAAATTAAAAATGAAATTTTCGATGAAAAATAAAAGTTTATGAAAAGTTTGTTAAAAGAGTAAAATTCAAAATGCATAATTTCAAGGATATGACATTGATAATGTAGCAAATTATGACACATTTATATTACCATAAAAAGTCATCATTATCATCATCATTAAATATAAACAGACAAACTGTTTTTGGGGAGTTTCGAAAGGCTCTTGGCCAAGTTGGATTAAAAGCGTTCTCCTTTGAGGCCAAGAATGTAATTTAATTTTTTTTTTTTTTTCTTTTATTTTTAGAAGTCTTATGTGTACACATTGATAGACCTTATTCGATGACCAATATAAAAAAAAAAAAAATGCTATTAAGAACACGAGCAAGTAACCCAGCATCTTAATTGATAAAAATAAATCAAAAAATTTGGTAAACAAAAGAAGCAAAATTTAGCTCATAAATCATCATGTCAAAAAATAATTTGATTATATTTTTAAAAATATTAAATATTCATTAATAAAAAACCTGATAATGATTTTAAGATAATAATTGTTTAAATTAATTAATGATTTTTTAATATTTTCACCAATTATTATCTAAAAATTAATTAATTTCTATGTTTTTTTAATTGTGAAAATTCATTATTATATTAATTTCATTATTAATAATATTAGTTTTCTAATTTCATAATAAAAAATTATAGCAATATATTAGAAACAAAGAAAACCGAGTAAAAAAATTTCAACTTATTTTTCTTTTTATATTCAACAAATGCGTAGTTAAAAGTAAAGTGAACGTAATTATTTTTTAACTGGTTGATTAGTTTTTTTTTTGCTTTTATTATTTATTTTTTCAAGCTTTGCAAAGCTAGCATAATGATGACGATTGGATAAAATATTATTTCAAGTTTATCAACATTTAGACCTTGTTTTATTCATCATCCTCAACTTGATAAATAAAATGTCATTGAATTATACACTTTCACTCCACAAGGATATGATGGGCAACTCTTTTTTCACAAAAAATAGAAATAATTCTTTGTTCAAAAAAAAAAAACAACAACAATAAAAATTATGTTATTTTTTTTTCATATTATTATTGATGAATAAATAAATTAAACATTTAGACTATAGTCCAAAATATTTTATGATAATAATAATGAGATTTTTAGTTCCCAGCTGATTTTTCCATTTTGTTATTTACCAGTCTTGCTGAGAATCGATTTTCTTTATAAATAATTCCTTCACTTATGTTTATTTAAATAAAAAAAAAAAAAAAAAAAACTACATACAATATTTGAATAAAGAACTGCTCTATTTAATTTAATTTATTGTTGGTTTAATAAATTTTTTTAGACAAAAGAAAAACTTTTTTTTAGTCAATAATAACATAAGGACAATTGAATTTTATAAATTTAAAAATAAATCCTTGGACAATAATAAAAATAAGTAACACTTGATTGGCTTTAGTGGTATTGTTGATGATTTTAAAATATATTTTTTAATTTTACTCACATTACAATACGTGAAACGATCGATGATATCATATTTTACAGATGAAGTGCATAAAAAACGTATCAATGCGTGCTAAATAAACTGATTGTAAATCACTTTTTAAATGAACAATTAAATTGATAAATTATTTATAATAAAGCTTTTTGTTTTTGTCTATAATAATTTTATTAAAATGAACTGTGAGTTTTAACACCGCCAAGCTCAATGATCGGCCATGTTGAACTGGCAGCTGGTTGCTGCTGCTACTGCGCCTGTGACGTCACATTCTGTTTTGGTCACGTGACATTCAGGAGCGTAGGCGTAAATCAC